>BHFT01010909.1:0-23842 GCA_004320025.1 Laticauda laticaudata
GAACATTTTTCTCATCCGCTGTGTCCTTTTTACAAACGTTTTGCATCCGTCGGCCAGTGTGACAGGGCCTTAACCTTTTAAAAGTACTTTGAAAAGTTAGTTATTCAGATCGCAGATAATACATTAGTTCTTAAGCCAAAAGGAGATAAAAGATAAAGACAAGCTGCATCAATGCTTTTGTACCCTATCACATAATGATGTCACCATTCCTCTGTTAATAAACCAGCCCTCATCGTACAACACAAACAGGAGATGCCAAACCATATCAAAGTTCTAGTAATCTTTGAAAAATTGGAGGAAGAAGCAACGTCTCTGACTGATGTTCCTTTTGTTCTAACTTATCTTTGAAACCACCTACTTTTTTTCCACTGGAGAAACAGCTTGCTATGCCTCCACTTCTGATTTCCATTTCAATTGACCCAAGAAAAATTTCTGAAAGATAGCTTTGTTAACAAGCCCCTCCTCTTGGTTTGTTGCCACTGATCAATCAAAGCCATCTGCAAAGCTGAGCTGGACCCATGGATAAGAGGAGGCTTCTGGGGCTTCTCAGAAGACAAATGTTTGATTTGCCATTTGTAAAATGATTTCTTCTAGGGGATGGAAACACCATACAGAATAGATGATGGAATCGCATAAGAAGAGGATTAACTGAGGGAAGGAGGCATATGGGTTAGTTTGGGAATGATTTGCAAATCAGATAGATGATGATGCTGATGCCAGAAAGAAAGGGAGAGAAGTCAGAAACAAAAGGGTGTACAGTATGTCAAAGATGAATAATTGATGGTGCCAGTGACTTTTACTTTGACCTATCTATTGCTTATTTTAGCCCTGTGCACAAATTAGTATGTAATTCTAAACGGATTATTTCCAAAGAACATCCTTGTCAAAACAAAGCAAAGAAATGGAAGGTTTTATGCAACGAATCAAAAGTGGGGAAAAGGACAGCTGGGAGTTAACTGAAACCACTTAGAATGTATTTGCATGATACCTTACACTTATGTTAGGTATTGACTTGTATAAGGTATTTTAAAACAGCATATCTGACTGTCTTTCTTATATGGCTGCCCATCTATCCAGTGAAATGCTGGGAGGTGAACAAAATAAAAATACACTGCTCAAAAAAAAAATAAGGGGAACACAAAAATAAGACATCCTAGATCTGAATGAATGAAATATTCTTATTAAATACTTTGTTCATACATTGGTCTTGAAGGTGTTGAACTAAAAAAAATCACACAAAAAATTATCAGTGGAAATTCAAATTTGGCACCCATGGACGGTCTGGATGCTTGGACTTTACACTCAAAATACAAGTGGAAAAAAAACACTACAGGCTTGATCCTAACTTTGAATGTAATTCCTTAAAAAGTCAATAATGAGCTCAATATGTGTGTTAGGTCTCCCATGTGCCTGTATGACCTCACTACAGATTTGCCTGGGCATGCTCCTATGAGGTGGTGCGATGGTTCCTGAGGGATCTCCTTCACACCTCGGACTAAAGCATCCCCCAGAACTCCTGGATAGTCGTGGTGCAGCGTGTGGCGTTTGTGAATGGAACAAAGACGATGATGCCCCAGTATGTGCTCAATTGGATTTGCAGTATTGGGTGAGGTGGCCACTCCATAGCGTACCAATGCTTCATTCTTGTGCAGGAACTGAATTGACACACTCCAGCCACATGAGGTCTAGCATTGTCCTTGATTAGGAGGAACCCAAGCACTCCACCCAGCATTTGGTTCACAAGGGGTACTGAGGATCACATCATCGAGGAACCTGAATGGCAATTCAGGCTACCTCTGGCACAGCACAGTGGAGGGTGCGCAGCCCCTAAAGGAAATGCACCCCACACAATACCAGACCCTGCCAAACCAGTCATGCTGGAGGAATGTTATGAAAGGCAAACCAGAACATTCTCACGGTAGTCTCCAGACTGTCAACATCTGTCACAGTGTCTCAGTGGAACGTGCTTTCACTGTGAAGTGAGCACAAGGGCCAGTCGCGAAGTTTGCCAATCTTGGTGTTTCTTGCAAAATCGCCAAAAGCATCTCTGCACATGTGTGGGCTGTTAACCACAACCGCCACTACGTATGGAGTCGGCCCTCATATCCACCCTCATGGAGTCTGTTTGCTGAGTAGAGATGCCACACATGCACAATTTGTGCCTGCTGGAGATCATTTTGCAGGGCTTCTGGCATTGCTCCTCTCTGTCCCTCCTTGCCAACAAAAGCAGCAATAACAGGTCCTGATTCTCGGGGTTGTATGCCATCGCTATGGCCTCCATCGCATCTTCTGAACTCTAGTCAACTGGCTGTTCTGGGTGGCCTCCATGGTACTGGACACTACGGCGACAACCAGCTCCAACATTCTTGCGACAGCCATCGCATTGACATGTGCTCAGTCTCTGGCATGATGCTACCCAACTCTCCTGAGGCCACTTGTGGGGGTTGCTAGACTTCCATCTCATGCTACCACCTAGAAGTGAAAAGTGACCAAAAGATGACCTAAAACAGTAATCCAAGAAAGGATGAGAAAGAGAAAGTTTCTGTGGTCACACCTGGTCATGATAATTCACTCCTTTTGGGGATGTCTGCTAAACTGCCTATGCCTTTTCACTGTTGTACTAATTCATTTGCTAATCAACAGCATTGTGAAGATTGATTGTCAGATCTAGTGTGCTACTAAGGTGGACAGTTTGATTTCACAGAAGTGTGATTGACTTGGAGTTACATTGTGTTGTTTAAGTGTTCCCTTTATTTTTTTGAGCAGTCTATCACAATCCATTTGTTAATTGAAGTAGGGGATTATAGACATCTATCCATATATGTAGATATAAATAAATACGTTAGGGATTTAAGAACTTCTCCAGATACTGAGATCTTATGTGATTGAACATGCACTGATAACATCTGACCAAGAGATCAAAGACCTTTTGAAAGAAAGTGAAGCAGGTTATTCCATCAGTTCTGCTGAGAGACCAGCTTCTTTATACCAGAAGGGCCCTTCAATCTTGCAATTTTAAGATTTTTTGGGCTTCAACTCCTAGAATTCCACAGCCAGCTTTGTTGGCTGAGGAATTCTGGGAATTGAATTCCTCAAGTCTTAAAGTTGCAAAGGTTGGAGACCCCTGCATTACAGCATTCCTTCTTTCATTAACCATCAGACTGCAAAAAAAGGGAGAGATGGAACCAGGAATATCTAATTCCTTCCCTTCTGGAAGCAATTTGAACCCATGTTTAAAAGTGTGCATTTTGTTATTTAAGAAATAGTGCTTGGGTTAAGTTTTCCTCCTTTTTCCCAACCTTGCATCTATACTGATCTTTAAAAAAGTCATTTTGGGTTGAAGAACAGAATAAACAAGGATTGAGAGAAAGAGAGAAGGGGCGTCAGCATCAGAGACAAAATTGGAGATCTAGAAGAAGAATAGAATGAGGGAGGGAGAAGAAGGTATAAAACCACCTGCTCTATGCGTGCACAAAAAGAAGAAAGATGTGAGATGGTGAAGGCAAAAAAGCTGGAGGACATCAGTCAAGAACATACATCAAGGAAATGGTGGGAGCACAGGAAAGAACTCTGCTGATAGAAATGAAGCAGAGCTGCCTATTGCAGGCCATGTATACTGGGATTTACAGCCAAATATTGGCTTCAGGCCATTGCTACTTGATAAAAGATACAGCAATTTGTCTGAGATGTTTTCAGCATAATAGCTGTTATATATGCATTTGCCTACAAGCAAGTAATATTCTGGAATTGTTTCCTTGGGCTTTCTGTTGGTAGGACAAGATGTTATCATTTCAGGATTCCAGTGAGCAGTTTTTCACCATGTGCTTGTGTAGTTTTGTACCCTCTGATAAAGTTGGATTGAACATTTCCAAGAGAGAATAAATTAAAACAACAATCTTCAAAAATTATTCTTTAATGTTTGCAGAAGATATTTCTTCCCAGTAGTTCATGTCTGGTATAAGTATCCCATCAACCTTCTTCTACACCAGGGTTGTTAAACTTGATTTCATTGAGGGCTGCATCAGAGTGGTTGTCACCAGGATGGGCATGGCCAGTTCGACGTCACTTGTGTCTGGGGCACCTGTGATGGCCCAAACGCTCTGCCAGAGAAATGGGCTCCTGAGCTTCATTTTTAGCTACAACAGCCTCCTGTAACCCTCTGCCAGTGAAATTGGAGCTCAGGAGGACCCATGTGCAGCCCTCCCAAGCTCTGTTTTTGCTGACAGAGGCACCACTGACAGAGGCCAGTCCTTCATTATTTCCAGGGTGTCTCCATGAGCCAGTTCTGAGCACCCCGCAAGTCAAATCCAGCCCTTGGGCCTTGAGTTTGACACCTCTGTTCTACACCCAATGCATAGGGCATTTATTTTTTGTGGGAACAGTGATGGCATCCTCCTTCTCCTCATTCAGTACCGAAATGTACGCACAATAATTCAAGTGCTCCTGTGGGTTAAGCTGCTAATAACTGTGCCCTAACAGTAATTGTGTAGCTTCATCTTTTGTGCTTCCCATAAATATAATAATTAAACACTGGCCTTCTAATTATAACCTGGATGATGAGATCTGTCCAAATGGAGCTGTATTCAGCACCCAGGGCCATTCAAAATTGGATGGATAGAAAGGTCAGATGGTCTGCTAATATGCCATTGGGAGAAAGGGTGACAGCATAACAAAAACATTTGCAAGCATCTCCAAACTCATGTGCATGATGTCCTATTTAATGGCATTTGTCAGCAAGTACTAACAATATAGTTTAGACTCTATGGCAAAATCATTTAAAAGATAATGAAACATCAGATTGCCTTTCTTGCCAAGCTTGTTAAATGTTACTCTTACTAAGAACATTTCTTTTCCTTTTTGGACTCTGAAAGAATATGGTCCTGTTTCCTGAATGCATTGGTCACTCTCTTGTAGACGCATATAGCATTTATTTCTAATCCATTGTTTGGTGCAGTTGAAGTCATTTGTAATATTATTAACTATGATCATCATATCCATCAATCTTAAAAAAACCTAAGTGGCTATAATTTTAATTAAATTGAAATGCTAATTTCAATAGGATTATAAAAAGAGAGAACTCCATACTACCTACTATCTATAAAAGTTATTCATCATCCACAATATTGAAGCAATAATAGTCCATCAGTGATATTTCACCATCGGAGTACATTAATCATTGTTGTCCCTGGTATTAATATTTCATCAGTCACTAAGAAAATTTATTACTGGTGTAACTGAACATTCTTTGGGCATATCTTTCTATACTTTCTAGAGTGCCAGTATGGCCATTTCCTGACTTGATATATTTAGAAAGTTCAAAAGAATTTTTATGTCACTGCACATTTCCGAGCTCAAGTAACATATAAATTAGATTTCTCTTTCAGTTTAAATAATGCATGTTATCAGATCTGTGCTGAAATGGTTAGCACTGAAAAAATCGGTCTTTCTTTCTGACTTATATTATTTTCACATATAAATGTTCATAAATCTGTTTCTACCGATATATTAAACTAATTTTAAAAATATGTAAATCTGCATTTAAATAATATTTAAATATGAATTTGAATATACTGCTAGATATAATTGATTGTAAGTGGAGTGGAGAATACTTTAGGCTAGACTCAACAATCAGCTTGATTTCTTTTGTACAACAATGTTCTAATGTTCTCAATCAACTTGGGCCTTTTTCTGCATTTTAGATTCATAATCAAAACAATCATTTTCCAATCGACATCTTTCAGTATCTCTCTGCTATGATTATTAGAAATAGCATGTTTGTCCACATATTAGAGAGTAGCTATAGCTGTCAAGCTGTTTCATTATGCTATAATGTGTTTGTCTCTGCACATACGTGCATTTAAATAATTTTTTTGAAAATCAGCTTTATTCCTCACCAAATGTCCATGAGGGAACAGTAGTGTAGAACCCTTCATAACAATTATATGTGAGTCCACTTTATAGCAGCGGTTATAATGAAGAGGATTTATTTATTTTTACTCTATTATGTTTGCATAACTTGTTTGTATTCTATGACACTGCCATCACCAAGATGTTGAGAAAGGGAAGATAAAACAGTTGGATATTTGTTATGTCCAACTTTCATTATTTATCCCAAACATAGTTGTAAAGATTCATTTAGATTCACTGCAGCAAGTCACTGGGAAGAAAAAATGGGACAACTCACCATGGCCGTACAATTTGATTCTGAATCTTTCCATTTGGTTCCACTGGTTCTATTATGGTGGGACAACTTGCTGTGGCCAACATGCCATGAGACAACTCACTGTGAGACAATTCAATTTGGGATATCTCAGTGCTCTCTGCAGGACAATTTGGCACAGCTAAATTACCACAGGACAATTCAACACAGATAACACNTTACCACAGGACAATTCAACACAGATAACACAGGAAACAGTGGCAGATAGCAATACAGTTAACTTGCACTTAATTATATCATACTGCAGTGAGTTGTCTTGCAGTGAGTTTTCCCATAGCAAGTTGGCAGCAGTGAGTTATTCTAGACCCCCGGGAAGAGCCTTGGAAACCACCTGTTCTAAACATTACACATTCTTTCAGCTTGAATATCTTAATGGGTAAAGATGGGAGATTTGGAGTGGGGTTCCATCAATATGCTGACAACACCTGGTTCTGCTGCTCTTTACCATTTCAATCTAAGAAATACATAGCACCTTTGAACATTGCTTATGATTCATGATGAGTTGGATAAAGAAAAGCAAGCTAAAATTATATCCTGACAATATAGTAGTGCTTTAGATAATGAGAAAGCTGAATCAAAACTATTAGGTTTTAATGATACCTGATGTTTTTTTGTTTGATTTGTTGATTTTGATTTCTTTTTCTTACTTTCCAGTGTCACATTTCAATCAGGTGGTCATTTAAATGACTTAAATAGTAAAAGAAAAAAAAAACAAAGTCAGGTGATACTCTTGGATGGAACCGAAATAGAAGGTTAAGAGTTTAGGTCTTTGCCACTGCAGCTGTCACTAGATTTGCAAGTGAAAGTTATGGGAAGTAGCACATTAGCATAAGGAATAACAAGGGCTAATAGAACAAGTGTGACTGCTCTTGAGATACCCAAAACTAGTAATGGTTATCAAAGTGGCATCCACTGTGTCAGGGCCTAGGTTCATCTAGCTTAATACTCTATTTTTGTAGAAAGTATCACTTCAGGGTCATTTAGGGTCCTTTTTCATGGAGACTGCTTGCTATTGAAGTTAGCACTTTCTATATACTATATACTAATAGTCAGTAGCCCGAGGTCAAGATCTGAGCATCATGTGACAGGGTAAGTTCCCATCCTTGCCTTAGTTCCTGTCAACTTAGTAGTTTGAAAACATGCAAATGCGAGTAGATGAATAGGCAGTAATTTGGTGGGAAGGTAACAGTGCTTCATGATATCATGGCCACATGATCAAAAAAAACATCTTTGGACAGCACTGACTCAAGGACCATTGAAACAGAGATGAACACCATCCCTATAATCACCAACAATTAGCTGAGTAAAAATCTGCAGGGACTCCTTTACCTCTTTACTTTTGGGAGGAAAGCAAACTGTTGGTCATTTGCTTCTCTTTCCTTCCACCTTTTCCAACATTAGTACCTTCTCTGGAGAGTCTGTTCTTTGCAAAATGTGTCCATCGTGGGATAATTTGAGCCCAGTCACTTGTGTCTTGTCTGAGAATTCCGTGTTAATTTATTCAATAATCCATTTGTTTTCGTTACTGTCCGCAGTGTTCTCAGGAGTATTTTCCAACATCAATGTTCAAAAATGTCAATACTGTTCCTACATTGCTTTTTCAAAGCCAACTTTCATAAAGTGTAACAAACAATACCATAATTTTCACAGTTCTGATCTTTGTAAGTATAGATGCATCACACCATTTGAATATCTTTTCCAAGGCTTTCATGGCTGCTCTACCAAGTGCAAGTTGGTAGCACATGTACTGATTGCTTGTTCCTTTACTGATAATGGCTGATGAAAGGAAGAATTTATACAGAGAATCCCTCTTTGAGGCAGATGGATGATTCAGAAATGAAAAATAAACAAACAAAAAGATACCTTCATTGTTAATTCTAAGGCTGGTTCTTCAATCTGTTGTCATTAGTTTGTTCTTTCTCTTTAAGCCTAGATTTTTTTTTGTCTCACTTTGCTTTTTAACTTTTATGATTAGGACTTGGAGACCCTTTGCACAGCTATCAGGACAAAGTCATCAGCATAATGCTGTTTCTTCTTCCAACTTTTGCTCTCAACTTTTAGACTAACTCTGAAATGTTGGCATTATTATTGTTGTTGTTGTTACCATTTTCAGAGTATTTTCATCATGCCAAAATAAAATTATGCAATTGTAGAACTGACTTAATGATTTTTAAATTTACATTAATATTTAAACAGAATTTCCTATTTTTAGAGTTATGCAAACTAAGCCTTTTCTTGTGAGCTAAGAGAAGGCTTGATCTGCATAATGTGAATGAAGCTTTGTGCTTCTTGTGTATGAAGTTTTTGAATGGAAAAGAGTACATTGTTTTGAAGGTTTCTGATGATGTTGATTTCATTTCAAACTTGCCTTTTGATGCTACTGATTAGCCATCTATTGGGTGATTTGTGTCAAAATATTGTATAATAGCCCCATCAAGCTGTTATCTTTGAAAAGCTATAAAACAATGGTTATGATCAACTAATTAGTATGATTAAATTGTTATTAATTAAATTACAATCAATTGATATAATTACAGCCATCTTGTTCAATTAATCTTGTAGAGAAACTAATTGCCTGTTCTTCTCAACTCTAGGGATCTTTTTCAAAAATGATTTAAGGGAAATAGAACACATGTACCTTTTCCCCATTCCCACATAATACTAAAAACTCAAAAGATGATTTTGGAGCAACATAGTTCATGAAAAAAAAGTACTGAATGGAAACTATAAAACCAAATAACATCAAAATTGGCATATGACTGAATTTCAACTTCATGTACATTATCAGTTGTAAATAAAATAGCAGTTGTAAGGACAAAACCTGGGGAAGTTTAGATGAATTAAGTATTATTTATAGATTGTATTAATTATTATTGATTTGATTACCATAGTTTCCAACTCAACCAAATGACTCTGGATGGCTTACAATTCTAAAATTAAAACAATTTAAAAAACAGTAAAACAATAAAAACATCCACAAAATAAAAAAAAGTACAGCAATGATTATTAATTATTAGTCAACTATCAGTAAAGCCAAATAACAGGGCCTTGACACATTATGAGCCCAAGATCTGGGTACACAGTCAAGTTTTGAAGTTTGTGAAAAGCCGAATTGGGGCCATTCTAATCTTTGAAAGGAAAATATTCCACAGGGCAGAGGCTACAGCAGAGAAGGCCCCTCTTCTAGTTCCTTCCAGTCAAAACTCTTTGGCTGACAGGATCTGTAACATGCCCAGTCTATAGATAGGACTGGATAGGAAGAAACTCTTAGAAAAAGACAGTCCTCAGATAACCTGGTTTTCTTTTCTCTGTGTTACAATCCAAGTGAATAAATTATATCAAGTAGGCCAAATTAAGGTCCTGTTCCATATCTAGAAACTATCTGATCCTCTGATTACTGAGAAAGTAGACATGATCGTTAATTTGATCACCTGTTTATTAGATCTATATTCTTCTTGTTTGGAGAGTTTAATCCCAGGAAGATGTGTGACTGGATCCATAGAGTGGCAAATTCATCGTGTGAGAGGTTGATTCCACCTATTTTAAAGGAACTATTCAAGGAGTGGCCCAAAATTCAGACTGGTATAACCTTTGTATTTGTAAAGGGATTCATTCAGTGGAATCTATAAGATGTGATTATTGTTTCTCCATTGCTTCTGTACATTATTATTATTATTCTTTAATGAGGTAAGCTTCAATGCAGAGCAGATCATCATTTTAGTTTTCCAACCAAATGGAAAAAAACAGCAATTGTTAGAGTGATCAGGAGTGGAAATATTTATGAAACAAGGACAAAATGAATCATGATTAGCAATAAAGGAAAAGTTAAATGGGGCTAAAGAAAGACTGGTAATAAACTACAAAATATCTCTGCCTTCCATCATCCCTCCTATACAAAATGTATCCTGAGGCTTAGACTCTCACATGCTTACAAGAAGCATTTGCATGAAAAAAGGAAAGCACTGAATTGCCGGCAGAAATAGCATCTTCAGTGATAGTGAGAAGATATTGCTTATTGTCATTTATTTTATTATTTATTTATTAAGTTTATGGCCTGACTTTTCTCTAAGAGTGGAAGGAAGCTCACATGGAGCTCTCTGCAATGTTATATGCAATATTTCGATATCTCTGCAATAACAACCTTATGAATAGTTTGAGAGAGAGTGATTGGTCCAAAGCAGCCCTTTAAGCTCCAGGGCTTAACACAAGTGTATAAGGTTGTGATTAAGGTGCTGCATATAAACTTGGGTCAAAAGACCAAAATGTTATGCATTACACAACATGAACTCCCAGAGACCTTCTATCATTTCTCTCTTTTCTTAGGTAAGTAAACCAGTATTTTCTGTGAGGGGAAACAGGCATAACTTTAATCTGAAAATCAGTAGAAGCTGATTTTAGGAATAGCTTCAGGAACATATATGTCATGATAATGGCTACAGCAGATGTACCCTACAACATATAGTTTGGGGAGCATTTCTCCACAAATATGTGATAGACAGGTCAAGGGAACATATACTGAATCCAAATTAATATCCATAGTTCCTGTCTCTAATCTGCCTGAATGTATTACCATTGTTTTATCTTCAATCCTTAAAGGGCCACATTGGAAAATTAAAAATACCTTCAACAAAGTCCAATGGTTAAAGGCCCTGTCCCACTGCACTTATGGATGCAAAGAGGATGTAAAACATTAAAAAAAGCTTGCCATCCATTGGAAAACGCTATGGCATCCATGTGTACTCACTGCATATGTGTTCATACGCTCTATTCCCTCGAGCATCCGTTCCACTCCGATTTCATCCATGCAAGAAGTTTTGAGGTGCACAAAACTTTGTGAATGGATGAACTTTCTGCCGCGTAACGATGTACATCCGCGACATATACGGGCAACAAAAGTTCTATGTCCGTTATCATCTGTTAAAGGTCTGCTGTATCCTTTCTGCATCCTCTGGCCATCCCTCAACTCACATCCACTGCAAGCTGAAAACGGAGAGAGGGAGGAAATGAAAGGTGCATGGAACATCTACACAGTGTTAGTAGCACGTAAATAGAAAGGATGCATCTCGTATATAAAGGATTAAAGGGGACAAAACGTTTGTATCTGGGATGTATTTCGGATATTTAGGATGTCTGCAGACAGAATTAATTACTGATGTCCTAGAAATAAAATCGTAGAAGAAGGCCTCATAGCTGGACCATCGGATATTTCCTGATAAAAAAAGCTGGGCAGAAAATCATCTAGAATCTCAGTATGAGTCCAGCAGCCATGCTGTACAGACCTCTTCACCCTTGGCTTGGTCTTCCACATCATCAGATGTTCTCCACCATGGATGATGAACAGTCCGTATGGTAGCTGTGATCATTCATCAACCAGAACCAAAACCTGTTCAGACTGCTTTCACCTTTTATACAGAAGGAGAAGAAGGAGACATCCAAGAGCTTTTGTGGTCCGAGGATGGATCGTGAGAAGAATGGAGTTTGAACTGTATGACCAGTTCAGGTGGGCTGAGGAATGAAGACCCTCATGCATTCCAGAACTTCATGAGGATGCCACCAGCCATGTTTGACGAAGTTGTAGAGCGTCTCAGACCAGGTTGACCAGCCTAGCACCAACTTCCGTGCCGACCTGGACCCTGGACTGAAGGTGGCACGACTCTGCGCCACCTGGCCTCTGGAACCACATACAGAAGCATGCAGTATGCGTGGAGGATGCCACACAACAGCATCTGCAAAGTGGTCAGAAGAGTGGGGCAGGCCATCATTGAAGAATACGTTGAGGAGCTTCTCAAGTGCCCCACCACTGAACAAGGCTGGAGAAAACGTGCAGAAGAGTGGTATCCCCACACGGTTGGAGCCACAGATGGGAAACACGTGGCCTGCAAAGCTCCAGCAAACTCGGGTCCACTTATTTACACTACAAGGGCTTCTTCAGTATCATCTCTTTGCCATGGTTGATGCTGACTACAAATTCATCTACATCGATGCTTCAGGCAACGGGTCAGCCTTCAGCAATGGCCAGGTATGCAATGCTAGTGACCTCAAGGATGGGCTGGAACACAACCTCATCATGGGTTTTCAGATCCAGACCCCCTACCCAACGACACACAAGATGTGCCCACTTCATCATTGGTGATGACAACTTCTCCCTCAGAACCTGACCTCATGAAGCCATACAGTTCAAGATACCTCACCCATGAAGAGGAGGATCTTCAACTACAGACTGTCCAGGGCAAGACGGGTGGTGGAGAATGCCTTTGTCATCCTGGCCAACAGGTTCCAGATACTTCTCACCAACCATGCAGCATGAGCCACATACTGTGAGGAGCATCGTGGAAGCTTGCTACATCCTGCACAATCCATTGCGCACCCGCTACTCATCTTGCAGAACAGACTTGTGGACCGTCAACAAGGGAATGGGGACATGGAGCCTGGTGAATGGAGGCAAGGACGTAACCTGATAGATACTGTGGATGTACAAGGCCCCACATAGCTTCACGTGAAGGGAAGAAGCAGAGCAACCTACTGAGACACTGGTGCAACTCCCCAGCTGGAGCAGTGAGGGCAAGACAGGATGATAGATGATTAATGGAGCATCCTTAACCCTGTCTCATCACACTGATGAGATTGTGCCATGTATGTTGAGTGGTCCTACAATGAATAGGGCATTAATAAAAGCTTTGTTTTATTAAAATGTGTTGATCAATGAATAAATTGATTTTGATAATAAAGGTCCATATGTGTGGCAGCTGGGATGGGGACCATACAGTCCCTATGCTTGCACTGGAAGTTTATCTATCCACAACTATCCTTATTATCTCACAAGCATGCAAAGGCTTAACCATTTGTTAAAAGTTTTTCACTAACACTTTACTAAGGTAAAAAAAAATGAACCAATGGTCTTAAGCAAAGATAACCTTATTTAAGTGTCTAAGGGCCTGTCACATTGGCCGACGGATGCAAAACATATGTAAAAAGGACACAGCGGTATGAGAAAATGTTCCTCCTTGATATCCACTCTCAAAGTGCCCACCAAATCTTCTCGCTGATAAGACAGGAGCGGACAAACACATAAAAGATGGACGGGGAGCAGTGTAGCCAGGAAATGTAAAGCGGATGTATGCTCCACGGGAAGCCTAGCGGATGGACATGGATGGAAGCAAGATGCACATCCGCAGGGCTTTCCGGGGTGAGCACAGCGAAGTGGAGCGCAACGGAACGAACAATGCAAGCGGATGCTTGCGGATGGAAGGGATGCAGAGGGCGGAAGCCTAGGGATGCTAGCGGATGAAGGTTCCACCGATATGCGAGTAGGATCATATAGATAGTCAGCCCCCGGATATAAAAGGATTGCAGCTGCACAAGCGGTCACCGTTCAGAGGAAAAGACCTGCTGCCGAGACACAGGCTCCAGCAACAACCATGGGAAGAAGAGGAAGCCTATGCCATTTGCCTGTCAGCCCTTGACAAGAAGGACAGGGCCACCCTCCCACCCCCTGGCCCTGACTCTGCTTCTGCTGGGACTTCTGCTGCTCAGGCTGACTCTTCTGGTGCTGAGCTTCTGCTGGCGCTGCTCCTGGTGCTGGTGCTTCTGCTGGGCCTTACTCTGCTTGGCGCTGCTTCCCTGGTGCTTGTTTCTGCTGGTGCTTACTCTGCTAGCACTGCTCCTAGTGCGGGTGCTTCAGCTGGGGCTTACTCTGCTGGTGCTGCTCCTTTGGTTGCTGGGGCTTCTGTTGGCGCTTACTCTGCTGGCGCTTGCTCCTGTGCTGGGCTTCTGCTGGGCGTTACTCTGCTGTGCGTGCTCCTGGGCCTGCTGTTCTTGCTGGTCCTGCTGTGTCCTGGTGCTCCTTGGTCCTGCTGGTGCTGCTTGGTGCTCCTGGTCTTGCTGTCCTGCTGGTGCTCCTGGTCCTGCTGGTTCTCCTGGTGCTATGGTGTACTCTTGCTGCTACTGATCCTGGGTCCTGCTGGTTCCGTGCTGGTGCTGCTGGTGCTTACTCTGCTGTACTGATCCTGGTCCTGCTGGTCCTGCTGTGCTGCATGGTTGCTTACTCTCTTGCTCTGATCCTGGTCCTGCTAGTCTCTGGTGACCCCTCGGTGCTGCTGGTGCTGCTGGTTGTGTGTGGATAGAACAGCCCCTACACCTCGAAGCCCCTCATGATGAGGCTCAGATTGGCCCTGCCAGAGGGAGGGAGAGGCATACGCGTGAAACGGGAGTAGGAGGCAATACTCCATCGAAGAGGAAGCATTGAAGATGAGGTGCTGGAATGGTGAGAAGAACAAGTACTATGGCGGAAGGGGACACAGGCTCTATCGAGACACCAAAGGAAACAGGCTGCTTGGAGAGGAAGGCAGAGAGCCTGGGGCTACACTTTGAGAGTCCTCCTCGGCTGGTGGCAAGCACATGCCCACCTGGTAACGGAAGCTGCCACCTCAAGAAATCTGGCCAGGCACGGTCAAGCAGAGACGGACCGCGGCGAGAGACCTATGTGATGGCCAGCTGCATCTTCTGGGGGTGAGATCCCGCCACCAAGGAGGCAGCCCCTCTCACAACCCTCTCTCTCAAAGCACCCGCAGAGAGCCAGTTCCTCTTCTGGCAAGGATCAGCTCCTGTTCCAGGCAGGTATCTTGGAGCATTCCCATGATGGAGATTCCCCGACAGCTGCATCCCTGTGGTGGAAAGCATGTGGAGACCCCTGACGCAATGGAGCAAGGAGAGGGCACTTTCCACCAGACGAGACCTATCCACACCACCCCTCAGCCCACCTCCACAGAAAAGCAGGCCAGAGAGACAGACTGGAGGCAGAGCCACACTGTCCTGTGGGATCAGGGACACTATCCAAAAGCCAGCATAGGGTCTCCTCTCTCAGTCTAGTCACCTGAAATCTATACCATCCTCAACGTTGGCTTACCTCTTCCTACTCCTATCTCAACCAACCCTCCTGGACATGCCGAATCAAAGTATTACCAGGTGATCAAGGGACAGGATCAGCGGTCTTCTTCACAACCCTCCAGACCCCATTCTGAACCCTGCTCCCACCCAGTCCAACGTCTGGCTCCTCCACCGCCAGGTGTATGTCATTTGCCCTTCCAAGGCTTTCCACAGCGCCTCACTTACCAAGCTATGGCTACTAGAGCATCAGCCAGCAACAGGCAGCCCTTCCCAGTCTCTAATTCACAAATAGACGTACACCCCCACTGTGCCACCGATCCACTATGCCTACTCTGATTGCCACCGAAGCCACTTGATGCCCACCATGCCAAAGATGTCACCCATGCCAATAGATGCCACCCATTGCCGACAATGCCACCCATCCCTCGCTCACCTGCATGACCAGACATACCCACTACATCCTCCTTCCTCCACCACCAAGCCAAGCCGGCCTCAGAACATCCTGTCATCGGTCTTCGGACTGTCCATCCATGTACTGGCGGAAGGGCGCTTCAAAATTCACAGGACTGAGCCAGCTGTCTGAGAGCTTCCTGCCACACACCATCCCCTGTTGTTCTCTCGGGGCCAGCACCCCAATGCGCCTCAGACCAGCACCCAGCAGCAAGCCAGCTCCACAGCACCTGGACCCTTCCCCTCTGAGACTATGGGCATTGCCTCAGAGTGACTGAGAAGATGCCAGAAACTGGGGTTCTACCTTGATGGACTTGTCTTTGCTTGGGACACTGGAGTCATTTCTTTTATAGTTTGTAATAACAAAGATTATCTTTGCCTCACACACTTGCTTCAGTTTTTAGTCAAATAAAGTCTTGTTGGAAGACTTGTTAGATAATGTTTAAGCTTTGCATTCTTGTGTGGATGGGTAGATAGCAGTGGGATGGCAGGAATACCTTTGGAATGGGGTAATAGCTGTGGGTGTATGGGCAGGGATACCCTTGGGATGGGCAGGGATTACCTGTGGAATGGGTAATAGCTCTGGATAGATAAAACCTCCAGTGCAACGCATAGTGGGTACTATATGGGTCCACCCCTCCCAGGTGTTTTTTTCCAGCCCTTTGGCCCTTTATATCAATAACAATTTAATCATTGATCCACACATTTCAACAGATAAACACAAACTATCTGTTATAAATGCCCTGCTTCATTGAGGGCCACTCAAAACACACATGCACAATCTAATCAGTGTTGATGAGAACAGGGTTAAGGATGGCATCCATTAAAGCATCGTACCATCTATGGTCTTCCACTCCACTGCTCAGCTGGGGAGTTTCACCAGTGTTTCAGGAGTTGCGCTGGCTTCTCCCTTCACGTGAAGCTCTGTGGGGCCTTGTACCTCCACAGCTGGTCCTAAATCAGTTTTTTCCTTTCCTCCATTCACCCAGGCTCCATGTCCCATTGCCTTGTTGGAGGTCCCATGAAGCCTGTTCTTGCAACACTTGGGTAGCGGAGGGCGCAATGAGATTGTGCAGGATGCAGTAAGCTTCCATGATGTTCATTCACGGTCTGTGGGCAGCTGCATGGTGGTGAGAAGTACCTGAACCTGTTTGCCAGGATTCCAAAGGGCATTTTCCACCACTTTGCCTTGCCCTGACAGCCTGTAGGTGAAGATCTCCTCCCTTCATGGATGAGGCATCTGGAAGTGTAGGCTTCATGAGTAGGTTTCTGAGGAGAAGGCGTCATCCCACGATGAAGTAGGGCACATCTTGTGTGTCATTGGACAGGGGCCTGGATCCGGGAAGCCCATGATGAGGTTGCATTCCAGCCCCTGCTTGAGGTCACTGTCATTGTATATCTGGGCATCTGAACATGAGCCGTTGCCTGAAGCATCGATTACATGAACTTGTAGTCACATTCGACTATGGTGAAGAGATGACAATGTGAAGAAGCCCTTGTAATTGTGGTAATGGACCCTGACTTGGGTGGAGATTTGCAGCCACGTGACTTCCCATCTATGGCTCCACACGGTGTGGGGGAATCCACTTCTGATACGACTGCTCTTGCAACTTTCTTCCATGCTTCTTCAGTGGAGGGGCATTGGACCAGCTCCTCCAGTATTCTTCATGATGGCCTGCACCACTTCTCTGACTCCAATGGCTGATGTCGTTGAGCGCACCTCCCAGCCGTACTGCATGCTCCTGTACGTGGGTCCCGGAGGCCCAGGTGGCGCAGAGTCAGGTGCCATCTTGAGCCCAGGCGTCCAGGCTGGGCTGGAAGTTGGTGTTGTGCCTTGGTCAACCTGCAGGTCTCAGCGCTCCACAACTTCATCAAACATGGCTGGCGGCATCCGCATGAAGTTCTGGAATGCACGAGTGTCTTCATTCCTCAGCTCCACCATCAGATTGTTATACAGTCCATTCTCTGCTCTTCTCCCGATCCATCTTTGGACCCAGACACTTCTTGGCTGCCTCCTTTTCTTTCGCCTAGAACAGGTGACAGAGCCTGTAGATGGCTTCTCACTGTTGTGAACGATGGTGGCTACAAAAAGGTGTGTGTGATGATCCATGGTGAGATGACTGGATGCTGTGAAGAGCAAGAGCCAGATGAAGGCTGAAGAGGTCTGCACAGCAGGGCTGCTGGACTGAAAGTAAGATCGCAGGTGATTCCTCCCCCTTTTATAGGAAATATAGGTTTTCCATGACGGTGTCCTTTTGCATCCTCTAGACATCCTCTGGACATCCTTAATATCCGAGATAGGTCCCCTCTGCAAATGTTTTTTCCATTTTAATGCTTTATTATGCGAGCTGCATCTGCATTCATCCTTCTACGTCCGTCTACCAATGCTGCGTGTCCGTTCCGCATCTGTTTCCACTTCCTCCCTGTGTCTGTTTTCCGCTGGAGTGAATGCAAGTTGCACGGATGCGCAGTGGATGCCTAGCGGATATAGCGGACGCGTAATGGATGACGACGACGTCCTTACGGATTGTTTCCCGTATGCGTAGTGGATTTCTAATGGACGTGTTGGATTGAGCTGCACAAAACTTTTGAGCAGATGAAATGTCAGTAGACGGATGCTGGATGGATAGAGAGGATGAAAAACGGATGCAGTGAGTACAGAACGAAAGCATCGCGTAAACCAACGGATGGCAAGTGTTTCTCTCTGTTTACATCCTCTTTACATCCATTGGTGCGTGTGACAGGGTCTTTAGGTAAACTTTATGAACTTTATAAAAAAGCAAAATGAACCAAATAAAGTGTCTTACGCAAAGATTAAACTGAACAAGTACAACTCAGTCTCTGATATTATTCTCAGTCACTCTGAGTCATGTCCATGGTCTCAGCTGTTAAGCGGGCAGGACTGTGGAGGTGGCTGTGGCTTGAGTGCTGATTTGAGGTGCCATTGGGGTACTTGACCCCGAGAGTACAACAGGGATGTGTGTTCAGGAAGCTGTCGAGAGTTGACTCAGTCCCATGAGGTTGAGAGCCCCTCATCCAGTATCTGAGATGTGAGGCCCAAGACTGATGACAGAGTGTCCATTGACGGGCTTGGCTGTGGGATGAGGAAGGAGGAGTGTAGTGGGGCTGTCTGGTCTTCAGCTGGCGAGGACTAGAGTCTGTGGTGTGCGATGAACCTGGGCCTGGACTGGGAAGGTCTGCTTCTGCTGTGGTAAGTCCTGGTAGTCGTAGCCTTGGTAGGTGAGGGGCTGTTGAAAGCCGTGGAAGGGCTTGACAAGCCTGGGTGGAGGAGCAGACCTGGACTGGTAGGAGCAGCTTCAGCTGGCCTTGAGGGTTGTGCAGAAGTGCTGTATCTTCTCCTTCAATACCTGGTACTGGACCTGTGGCAGTCCCTGAGGGTGTGGCTCACATAGGTGATGAAGGTTTGGCGGCTCCTCTCCTCCTCCTTGATAGATCCTTTGTCCAAGTGGACCAGCTGAGAGAGAAGTTCTGTGCTGGTCTTCATTGTGTCCCTGATCTCCAAACAGGACACTTCTGTTTCTGGCCAAATCTGCCCTCTGCCTGCAACCTGTGGAGCTGGGGCTGGGGTGGGGGGTGGGTTGGCCTCTGGTGGCTGCTGCTTCTTCCTCCATTTGTGACAGGGGATCCTCCAAGTCCGCCGGCATGGGGAGTGCAGCTGTCAGGGGAGTCTCTGCGCGTGGCGCCCTCTGAAGACACCTGCCTGGACAGGTAGTTGGCTCCTGGCTGGAAGAGGACTGGCTGTCTGTGGGCTGTCTGAGGGAGTGGGTTCCAGAGGGGTGCTCCTCAGTGGCAGATCTCACCCTCCAGGAAGCTGCACTTGGCCATGATGTACATCTCCCAGTCAGTGAGCTTGACAACGGCTTGCCTGGATTTTTTGAGGTGTAGCTTGCCATACCAGGTGTGCATGTGTTTCCACCATCCCAGGAGTACATCTTGCAGTCTACCCCAGGCTCTTTGCCTTGTTCTCCCAAGCTGCCTGCTTCTTCTTGGTGTCGCATAGAGTCTGTGGCCCTTTCTCCAGAGATACTCGTTATCTCTCAGTCATTCCAGCACCTCATCCTCATGGTCCTCGGAAATGGTGTACTGTTTCCTCTCTCCCTTCTCCTTCCCTTGCCTCTTCCTCCCTATGGCAGGGCTTCAGCAGGGCCTTCAGGGGCTTGAGAGCAGGGCCTTCAGGGCTTGAGCAGCAGGGCCTTCAGCAGCAGGGCTTTGAGGGCCTTGGGGCTGGTCCATCACAGCAGCAAGCAGCAGCAGCGGTTCAGAGTCAGTGCCAGTGGTGGGGATGCTGTTCTTCCGTCTTGCCAGGGTTGGAACAATAGGCACAGGCTTCCCGTTTTCCTGACTGACGAACCATGCGTTTCCTCCTAGAGTATATCTGCAGCATTGTCTTGTCCCCTGTAGTGCTACTGTATGCGGTGTTGCATCCTTTAATCCACGGAGCTGTCGCAATCAATACTCCCCGCATACGCAGTGAATGCTTGCATCGATATACATCACGCGGCATTCCGCTTTGCTTCCTATATGTGCTCCAAATTGATGCATTCCGCTCATCCGCTATGGCATCCGCCCTTCCGCTTGCGACTAGCTTCGCAATCTCCCCTGGAACCCCTTTGGAGTTTCATCCGCTTCCATCCGCTGTTCATCGTCTAGGCTTCCTATGAACATCTGATTAAATCCCCGCTACCTGACTACTCCACACTACCCACATCCGTTCTTTTCCATTCTGTTTATGCAAATTTTCACCACTTTTTGGAGCAGATGACAACGGATGGAGCCCCCCCTGAAATTTTGCTCATCTGCTGTGTCCTTTATGCATACGTTTTGCATCCGTCGGCCAGTGGGACCTAGCCTTAAGACATCAGGATACAAATCAGAAGATTATGAGTTCTAGTCTCACCTTGGATATAAAAACTGATTGGATGATTTTGGGTGAGTCACTCTCTCTTTCTCAGTCGAACTCACTTCACAGGATTGCTGTTGTAGAGTTATATAATTGGAGGAGGAAGGTGTTTTGGATATGTTTACAGTTTGAACAACTCAGTTGAAAATATAGAAACAGCCATATTAGGAATTAAGTGTCTTAGTTAATCATGAATGTGGAGGACTTTTCATTGTAAATTCTTCTGTGCATTGGCACATTTAAAAACCAGATTCTATTGAATTCAATTCACAAATATTATAATGCATATCGAATTGAATAATGCGCTATCATTTTCCTGTAGTTCCATAAAAACAATATCAGAAATGTAGAATAAATTTCCACATCATGTTATAATGTGAAATAACCAGCTGCTCTCAGCAATCTCTGTCTTTTTGATACCAGCTATCTATCTTTCCTGATTGCCCTTATTTGACCTTGGTGCATACCCTGAATATGTTTGCTTTCATTTATTTATCTTCTATACCAATCCATTTAAACCACTGCTTAATTTTGGAAAGGTACCAATTTAAATATGCTTATATCTCAATGAGGTGTCAGTCATTGCATGGATGCCGCATAAGTAATACAAGGGCTAATCAACTAGCTGTGAACCATGACCTCTGACACAATGTATTAGACAGTCTTAGACAAATATGTTCTCATATTTAGCCTTCCATTTACAGTGTACAGACAACAATACCATGCTTAAGTACTGTTTCATTGCTTGCTAAATATTCATTATGCATTTGAAATTTAAAAAATGGCCAGATAAAACATCACTAGATGAAACGACGAGATACAGTAAACATCTAACTCTCCTCTTACATGCATATTTGGATATAATCCAACTACAATTATTCATCATATCATCAAACTTACCAACACAAATGTTTTGTTTAAATTGTGATTTGGAAAAAGCCATTAACTGACACTCTTGTCAGATTTTGAATTGCTATGGGATAATCTGAGGGTTGCTTTACATGGAAGAAGAATTGACTATTTTCTCTGCATATGTCTTGGAGTTACACATCTTCACTCATTAGACAACTATCTTCCTAGAGAGATAACTCTGAATGGTTCCCCATGCAGACGTCTATTTGTAGCTCAGGGTTGAAATGAGGGATTCCTGATGCTCCCTGAGCTTAGTGATTTTCTTGCAGATGTTTCATTATCCAAACTAGATAAAAAGCGAACACAGTTCCAGGCTTCATTAACCTAGAATCAAGATCATGTGAAGTGTTAATACCACTTTATAATGCGTTGGTAAGACCACATTTGAAAACTGCATCCAGTTTTGGTCACCATGATGCAAAAAAAAGATGTTGAGACTCTAGAAAGGGTGCAGAGAAGAGCAACAAGGATGATTAGGAGATTGGAGGCTAAATATATATAAATAAGAGTTGCTGGAATTGGGTATATCTAGTTTGATGAAAAGAAGGACTAGATGTGACATGATAGCAGTGTTCCAATATCTCAGGGGCTGCCAGAAAGAAGAGGGAGTCAAACTATTCTCCAAAGCACCTGAGTAATGGATGGAAACTAATCAAGGAGAGAAGCAACTTAAAACTAAGGAGAAATTTCCTGACAGTTGGAACAATTTATCAGTGGAACAACTTGCCTCCAGAAGTTCAGAATATTCCAGCACTGGAAATTTTTAAGAAGGGATTGGACAACCATTTGTCTGAAATGCTATAGAACAGGACTGTCAAACTCTTAGCCTGTGGGCTGGATGCATCACACGCTGGCCACACCCATGCACAGTTTGGCAAGGGGGGAAAAGTCCTGACGCATCATGTGACACCATTGTGACGATGTGAGTTTGACACCCCTGGTATAGAGTTTCCTGACTGAGCAGGAGGTTGGACTAGAAGACATCCAAGGTCTCTTCCAACTCTGTTATTCTGTTCTGTTCATCAGTGATCATCATCAGGGAGCAGTACATATTAGTTGCAGTGAAGCAACTGCTATAAGTAATAGGTTGGGAGGGAAGCTTACTAGACTTTAATCAAACTATGATTTCTCAAATTAGATGCATTCCATTTGTTCAATATCAGAACAAAAGTTTCAAAACTTCTGCTTTGGCTGGTGAAAAAACATGGAGCAGGGCCATGGCAAATGACAATAGGAAACGGTGACCTTCAAAGGGTAAGGAATTGTTTTAATAGGCATGGGTCACATCACATCATTCTTCATTGAACTGAACTGTTTAATATTTCTGGAATTCATGAAAACATATATATTCAAGTCATGTACTTTTAATTAGTTTGGCTATAATGAAAATAAAACTTGTTGCATAGTTTCATTTTCTTCAGATGCTTNCATCAGGAATAACTGACAGATCTTCCACACAAACTCCACACTCATTTATGTGTCTCGTGTACCATCAACATATAGAACCTTACTTTGGGATACACAAATAGCACATGAAAAGTTATCCAAAGGTAGATGTAAGTTTCAAAATGGTCACAGGAAAGAATATGGTTTCTTTCACTCCCAAGAAGAAATTAAATCAATTATAAAGTTAGGCCCACAGTCTCTTGCCCACCACCACTACCATTCTATATTCTCTCAACCTGCAGCAGAAGACCAGATTTCTGATCATAGTTTCTTGTGACACTATACGAAGCTCCTACAGATCAAGCATAGTTCTACGTAGCTTTTAATCGGCATTCTTTTCTAAAATTATTGTATCTCTACCAACATGACATTAACTTTTTTATTTCTTTTGAAGAACTTTAACTTGCTGAAAGCCTTCTGGAATACAAACAAATCCTCCATCTTAGTTTGCTCCACTATTTATCTGAAAATAATATCATAGCATATAACATATCTACTTCACTTCAATCAGGGCCAATTTCCTATACATTTTATTAGTTAGGTTTGGCTGCCAATGTAGTGATTGGTCCAATATGCTTACAGACAGATTTAAATATTGTGATAGAAAAACACGAAACTTACCTAATGTGCACTTCATGCTTCTGTCCATCATCCACCCTGATATCAGTACTGATCTTTTTAATTTCATCTCCGCTATTGCATTTGAATTGGAACTAAACAAATGAAAAGAAACAAAAGATTGATTTGTCACATTTGGAGATGTCAGAAATTTCTGATCCGGACTTAGCCAAATTGGGACAAGTCAGAACATTAGACTTTATATGAACAAAAGTGTTCCATGAGTCATGAAACATGGATTTTTAGGCAGAATGAAATCTTTTTTTCATACTGAAAAAAGAGGCAAGGTACATCCCAACTCACAAGGAAGCCAGAATTATATTTGTTATCCTTACAGTCTGACTTTATAAAAATAGTCAGAAAGTGAACATGTTCATAAAGCATTTCAG
>BHFT01010910.1:0-12650 GCA_004320025.1 Laticauda laticaudata
GAAGCCTGATGATGGCAGATGAGATTCTGCTGAAACGTTGCTACAAGTTTAACAGCACTACAATGACGTGGGATAAGACCCGAGGGAAGCTAAACAGCACACATGTAAGTACCCGTGAAAGCTTAAAAAAACATATATATATATATATGTTTTTTGTTTTTTTATATATATATGTACATATAACATCTTTGTTTGGATGGACAGTATTAGGTTCTACTTCAGGGGTGTCAATCTTGATTTCATTGAGGTTGAGGGCTGCATCAGGGCTATGTTTGACCTTGGAGGGGCAAAGAGGGCATGGCCAGCTCAATGTCACTCATATCAGGGGGTGCCTGTGGTTGCCCAAACACTCTACCAATGAATATGGAACTCGGAAGGGCCACATGCTCTGTTTTTACTGGCAGAGTTGCAGGAGGCAGTCACAGTAAAAAATGGAGCTCAGGAGGGCTGCATGCAGCTCTCCCAAGCTCCATTTTTTCTGGCAGAGACCCTTTCATTGTTTCCAGGGTGGCCCTACAGGCCAGATATAAGCAGCCCATGGCTCAGATACTTCCCCCAGGCCTTGAGTTTGACATCCCTGCTCTACATATGTTAAAATTCTAGTATCTAGTATCTCTGGAAACAGTTATGTTATTATATAGCTCATATTGATTATAGGTCATGTAATATTTTATCTTTTTAATATTGTAAGCCACTCTGAGTTACCTTGTGGTAAAATGGGCAGCCAATACATTTAATAAATAAAAATATTTAGGGAGTTATGGAATGGAATGTGCAATAAAGCAAAAAAGATTCAGCTCTTTTTCTGTACTAAATTGACTTCATGGGGAAACCCAACTTTACAAATTGGAAAAAAGATGATGATATGGAAAAATTGGATGGAAATGGGGATATTGATTTTGAATTAACTGATAAATGTTGAAGATAAATTTTAATACATGCTTTGTTTAAAGATGTATCTATCAGATGTAATCCAATGACAATATTTATAGCCACAAAATTTGTTAACAACATTGTTTACTCCAGCAGTATTTTCAGCACCTGAGATAGCAGAATAACTTGTTAAATTGTTTAATTAAAACTTTTTAATAGATATTTGTTATCAATAATTCAGTTTGATCTGCAGATGCTAAGACATGAGTGGAATAAAGAATTAAAGGTTCCTATATTGCCTAAACAATGGGACAACATCTTAACTTTTAAGGCAAGAGGGAGAATTTATTGGATTCCACTATGTTTGCATAGAAAAGGGATGCCAAAAATCATTTTGTTGGAGATGTAATAAGGATAATGCTTCTTTAAACACATGTTTTTACAATATCCTATACTTATTTAGAGAAAAATTAATGGACTATATAAATATTATTATGATCAGAGGATAATATTTTCTTGAACTGCATGCCTGGTACCTGACAACTGCATAATACAAATGGATTTTCCATGTCCTCACTATGGCCAAAAGACTGATACTGCTGCATTGGAAAGGTAAATATATGGCACTATTTACTCAATGAATTAAGGACCTGATTATATTTGCTATCTATGAGTAGCTTGCCTAAAGACATAGACTTTATATGGACAAGTATAATGAAATATAGGACTCGTTTATAACAAATGAAGTAGGTTAAAATATAATTATACAAATGCATTAGAAATATATAGTATTTGAATAATATCTGCATTAAATATGTATATATAGAGTTGCAACTCTTTACTCTTAAAATTATTTATCATACTATATGTTTTTTCTTTGTCATATTTCTTTCACTTTTTTTGTCAAGGCACTTTTTGTTATTAATTAAAATAACTAAAAATAAATAATTAAAAAAAGTTTGGTGGACAAGTAAAAAAAAGGCCAAATAATTTTGGATACAAATACATACATTAAGACAGAAAATTTTAAAGATTAAAATACAATTGAAACCAGACTTTTATTTTGGGAATAATGGATGGACAACTACAAAAATATCATGGAAGTTTGTTTTTAATGACAGTTGCAGCAAGACTATTACATGATACGTTCAACAATACCACAATGGAAAAATGGCTGGTGAAGATAATGGTGCTGTTAGAAATGGCTAAATTAACTTCTTTGATCAGAGAAAAGACAATATCTATATTTATGGTTAACTGGAAACCCTTATAGACTATTTATTTATTTGATTAGATTGTTATCCTGCCTTTATTATTTATAAGTAACTCAAGGCAACAAATCTACATAATACTTTTCCTCCTCCTAGGTACCCTACAACAACAACCCTGAGTTGGGTTGAGAAACTGGCCCAAAGTCACCCAGCCAGCTTTCATGCTTAAGAAAGGACTAGAATTTACAGTCTCCTGGATTCTTGACCAGCATCATATACCAAACTGAGTCTCTTTAAATGAAATGGGGGAAAATGTTCTAGAAAAACCAGGTCTATTTTACATTTATGGAAAATTGTCAACTTTTGTAGATGTCCAGTTGGCATTAAATATGGAAAACAACATTTGACCTTACAGTATTACTTGGACCTGTTAATGCAGCTTCAGCCAAAAAACTAATCTTTGGAAATGTAATTCACACTTGTGCATCTTTTGAAAACTGCACCAATTATAATGTATTTTTAATAAGGGGATTTTTTTCAATTGAAATTCTGCAGCTAGTTTTTCTTTTCTATTGTTTATTTAACAGTTATCAGGAGCATGTGTTAAAATTTTATAAAAGAAATTGGAGGACATAAACAGCAAAGCACAACAACCACCAAAGTTAAAACTAAATTTTATTATTCTCCTTCTGCTGGCTCATTCCTCTTCCTTTTCCTCCTTGCATTTTTACCTCCTTTTACCTCAAAAATTAATAAAAAACAAAAAGTCTATTTCCTTACCCCACCTCCATACCTACAATTGGATAACTTACACTGAAATCCTTTTTCTTCTGCCTCACCTTCTGCTTTGCTTTTTTTCCTTACCTTCCCCTCCCAAACTGAATGAAAATTATAATTCTAATCACTCCTCCTCCCCCCCAAAAAACTATAATTAAATCAAATAAGCACCATATTAAAGTGTTTTCTGTCTTCCTAGTTCTCTCTTTCATCCTCCTCCTCCCCAAACATCAAGAGATAAAAGGCCATACTGTTTATCGTTACTACTTCTGGAATTTAGGTTCAAGTTGTCATAAAACGTTACAACAAAACTTTGAAAAATGCTATTCCTAATATGAATTCAGATCTCTAAAGCATATGCAGTTTGGAAACCAGAAAGACAGAATTGGAATGCTTTCTCTGTAGCAGCCTTAGTCCTTTGGAAAAGCCTCCCACCTGAGATCTGGAGGACTTTTTAGCTTTCCAAAAGGCTGTGAAGATCTGACTCTTCCCCCAAACATTGGGCTAAGATGGGATTTAGCCAGCACATGTAGTTTAGTGGTGGTATTCAATTTTTTTTAAAAAAATTACTGGTCCTGTGGGCATGGCTTGGTGGGCGTAGTGTGGCTTGGTGGGCATGGCAGGGGAAGGATACTGTAAAATCCCCATTTCCACCCCACTCCAGGGGAAGGGTATACTGCAAAATGTCCATTTCCACCCCACTGCAAGGGAAGAATATTGTAAAATCCCCATCCCATTAACCTGCTTTCCAATTATGTTCTCCTGTGCAGGGCAACCAAAGAAGACCCAGCTGATCAGCTGGAACTCTGTTCAGCTGGGACTCAGGAGGCAGCAAATAGATGGGAGTGGAGCCAACCAGAGGTGCTATTTACCAGTTCTCTGAACTACTCAAAATTTCCGCTACCGGTTCTCCAGAACCTATCAGAACTGACTGAATACCATCTCTGAAGTAGATGATGGATATCATGGCCCCATGATAGAAGGGGTGATTTGCCCTTTGTATGGGCAATATACATATTTTATTGCTGTCTTACTGGTTTTGTTGAGCCACTTAAGATAGTGGTATATAAAATAGGCAGCCATGTGTTAAATAAATAAATAAATCTGGAATCAGCAGCTGCTAATTACACACACACACACACACATATACAAACATACATACATACTTACATATATACATACATACATACATACATACATACATATATACATACATACGGTTGCCATCCAACTTTCCTAGCTACATGCTGAGGACATCTGGCTTTGGCAGAGGTATTGCTTATGCAATGCCTGACTAGAACTTGCCAAAACACTTGTCCAATTTTACATTGGCTTCATATATATACTGTAAGTATATGAATTCAGCACATTTTTTCAAGAAGAACTAGACCTGTTTCTTTGCTGCCCATAAGGTCAATTTAAAAAGAAGAGAGCAAAATGGCTTCTTCCAGTCATTTTTCCAGCAGCAGGTTGCAGATTCTATCACCAATGATTGCATTATAGGCTTTTCTTTATCAATAAAAGTGTTTTTCTATTTTTATTACTTTAAACTGTTTTGGTTACTTCAGGATGGGAGGTTGCTCTACTAGCAAACATTATCACTTTCTTGTAGTGCTAACTGAGGAAAGAGCTTAGCAAGTATCATTTGCTGCCTCTTACTGTACTCCACATTGCTTCTGCACATCGATTAGTCTAACCAGCATGCTACAAGGGTAGAAGGGGTGTTCATGATGACCCTCAGTGTTCCTCATAGCATATTTTCCATACCTGCACTGCTACAACTTGACAAGTGGCTAAACCTGCCATTCAAAGCAATCATCTCCATTCATCCAAGCATGCCCCCACCACATGTTAATAGTAATGGCAATAGCACTATATGCCACTTCAGAGTACTTCACAGCCCTCTCTAAGCAGTTTACAAAGTCAGCATATTGCCCTCAACAACCTCATTTTACCGAGCTCAGAAAGATGGAAGGCTGAGTCCACCTTGAGCCAGTGAGAATCAAACTGATGGCAGTTGGCAGGATTAGCCTGCAATACTGCCTTTGAACCACTGCACCACCACTGCTCTTGTTAAGGACACTGATAGCTGGTTGTTTTCCATGCCAGTTCATGATATTGGGACAATGCAGAAAGGGAAATCCTTTTTCAAAGTATCCTCTATTAAAATTGTCAAGCCAGTTTCACCATTAACTCATTAGTGATGCTCAATCTTTGAAGTAATTTATGCCAGAATATTTTTTTTTGCTGGCACCAGAACTGGCAGATGATACTTAAATGCAGTTTTCTGGATGCAAGAGATGTGCAAATGGAAAGATATGTGAGACTGACCAAAAGACTTGGCACGTATGCACTGAATATCCAGAAACAATGCTTTTCAGCCAGGAAGCATCTCAAAGTAATTTTCAGACAGAGCACAAAATGCTTATGTTAAATAATATGCACTATTTCTTCTTATGGGTAATGGTTAGCCTTAAATAGTAAGAAAGGTTTGCTAGCTTTTATAAAAGATGCTGTCTACCCCTTAGGTGTTAGTGCTAAGAAGCAGTGGACAGTATCAGATGATGATGAAAAACAGACCTTCTTGGGAAACAGCTTTGATTTAAAATGAATCATTGATGATTCCTCCAAGTTCACTGAAGCAATGTTTCACACATATAGTTCCAAGGAGAACTTGAATTTTATTGCAGATGAGCACATCCGGCTGTTGTTTGATTTGATTTGATCTCTTTTACATTGCTCTGGGGAAAGAAGGAACAAGAACAATCCATCCAAGGAAATAAATCCCATGAATTCAATTTAAATGCACTGTAATTACACGGAGGCCTTAAATTTGGAGTGAATGTTTATTTCGGCTAGCTTTGGAGAAAAACTCTGGTTTCTTAGGAGACTCCAATTGATGAGATGATCAATTTAAAAGCATATTTTCTTTCTTATCTTTTTCATGCATTATGATTTCTTGTCGGTTTCCCATAGGTAGTGCTACAGGCAAGAGGCCTTCCTTAGTTGAGGAATTAAACAGCAGTAGGGCAGAGGTGGTTCGATACAGTCAGGTAAGCTTTGATTCAAAACAATGGGTGGTGCCCATTCTCCTGGTTTGGTTTTTATGAACTGTTCTGAAGAAGACAAAAGATGCAGTCAGCAGATGAACAAGGTTGAAGATATCGACAGCAGTTTTCCCAAAAGTTCAAAACAGTAAAATCAAACAAAAGAGAGAGAAAATATAAATCATTCCAAAATCATCATGTCATGTTTCACAAATTGTGCACTACTAATATTCACAGACTCAGTGGCAAATACTATTAGATCCTTACACATGTTATGTTGACTGTTTCTTTCACAACTCATTAAAGCCACAGAGAATACATGTTGATGATCTTTGTGACTTGATCCAGGTAATGATGATTCATTATTTATATCTCTCCAGTAATTTACTTTGTGATTGATGGACTTACAGAAACTAACAAAGTGAAGCCTCTGCCTTGTGGAATTGAATGCTGATCATGGGACTGTCAAGAAAAGAAGGTGCAGAGAGGGAAGAAGCAAGACAAGAAGGGAAAGAGGAAAGTAAATTTAAACAAACAAAATTGGAAAGAGATTCGATTAAAAGAGGACTACCAAAGATAGCAAGTAAGTGAATGAAGGGTTAAATAAGTACTGAATGTTAGGAATTTATCAAGGATAGAGAACTGAGAAAGTTGAGAAGAGATATAGAGAAATTCACAGAGAATCAAAAGTTTCTATCTGTGATGGCTGTATCAAAGGCACAGGGTCTCTATATCTAAGTTGCTTGGTAATATGGATTGTGGGAATGTCTTGCTTATATGTTTTTTACCCTTTTTGGACCCTGTGCATTTTAAAAAAGCTATATGTTAATAAGCTGCAAACTTTTCTATGACTGTGCCTTCAGTTTTCTAAACTGTCCATATTAAATGGAAAGGATTTAGAACAGATTTTATATGCAGTCTTTTCTGAATCCATTTTCACTTAACGGCGGTGGCTTAGAAAACTGAAGACATAGACTTAGAAAAAGTCTGATACTTAGCTTGTTGTCTTATCTGATGATTACCAACTTTAACACATAAAAACTATTTTCTTATTTATTTATTTTACAATATTTAGTAACCTTACAAAAAGAAGGATTTAAGAAATTCTTAGAGAATAAAATGTCAATGTCAATTAATCAAAGATGTAATTCTTTTTATATTAGATAAGAAATATGAATTCTATTTGTGGCTATCCCATAAACTCCACAAACACCAGTGGAATTCTCATGTCGTGTTTCTTTCAGAGACACACTGCTAGAATTGGGGTACTGACTTTTAATGTAAAATATACATATAGTGACATAATGGGAATAACACTAAATGGAGACAAATATTCGCATAAATCTACCTTTATATGCAACATTTATAGCTTTATATGCAAAAACCTGTATGTTCTGCATATAGAATAGTAGACTCCTAACACAGGATTCTGATTGGCTAAAAAACCTGAATGGGATTGGTTCAATAGGAACCAATCCAAGAAACCACTCAAAAGGCGGCAAAACTAAAAACCTGTCATTGGCTACAAGCCGGCAGGCAAATCCCTATAAAAAGGCTGCCGCGGCTTGAGCCAATGTTCCGTTTTCCCACTACTGTATATAANGCCGCGGCTTGAGCCAATGTTCCGTTTTCCCACTACTGTATATAATAAAGACTTTGTTGTTGGAACCCGGTCTACCTTGCGTTTTTCTGGACGGAACACTGTACATCATGTAATTATTGCTTTGTTCTTCAGGAGCAGTTTGATATAATGGTTAGGGAATCAAACTAGAAACTGGGAGACTGTGAGTTCTAGTCCTACCATAGGCACAAAGGGTGATCTTGGACAAGCCACTCTCTCTCAGCCCTAGGAAGCAGGCACAGGCAAACCACTTCTGAAATCTGGCCCAGGTACTTATCCAGGCAAAACTCACAATTGATTTGAAGGTTCAGATGCATGTATGTGCATGTCATTGTATGCACAGATATACTTTGCAAAGAATTTTTTTTTTACAAATACTACATTTCTCTCCCATTTGGATGACAAGTGCAATAAGGAAATGTTCATCATCTAATAATTTGTATCCTCAAATCAGTTGCCCATGCAGCCTACTGTAATTATTCTACCTAATTCTGCCTTCACTATAATGAAATTCTTGGAAGGAAATAGGAAGCTGCAAATATGATAAATGAAAAACCAGTGACCCTTCTGTCAGCTTGTAGATGTATTAAATGGAAAACTAACACAAAATTGACATATGAACATGCCCTGTGTGTCAGACAAGTGGTTCAAGGGTTAGACCTAGTGGAGGCACTTATTGTGTTCATCACCATGTTTTCCCCAGCCAATCTTTCTCATTATTGATGTAGTTCTTCTTATTAAGTTTTTCCTTTACTGTTGTCCTTCATCTTTCTTATCTTTCTTCTTCTTCACCATTATCACCATTCAAAGACATTGTGATTACAGTGAATGGGGGAAAACTATACTGAAATCATGCAAAACATAATCCAGAAGACACTACGGGGCAAGAGGAAACTCTACAGATAATTTGCAAGTAGAATCTCTGGATCTCAAGAATTAAAGGTTGTCTACATTGAGAATAAAGAGGTCACCATGCAGCTCTTGTATCATAGCTTTGATGCCTTGATAGTCCTTGAGAATATGTCCTCACACCAGACCCTCCATCTGAGGCCAGTCTTCCACTGAAGGAAGTTGCAGATGAATAAAAAAAAAATCTCTCAGGAAGCTAATATTTTCCACTGGAAAATACTATAGCACAAACATAACTCTACACAAGAATGAGCAGCCTGAAGAACATTGGCCAACTTTAGGACTCCAACTGGCCCATTGCAAGATCACTCTCCCCATATGTCCATAACACTCTGTGCTTTCTTGGCTAGTCTCCTTTCCTTTTGGCTCCATTGGAAGGGATTTTGCCACCTTCCACCATGGCAGAATACATGCCTTTACTTCTACACTTGCTAGAAAATACCACTGCTATCATGCATTTGGTCTCCAGACATCTCAGAGGTTTGAGCAGGGATTTCTGTGGTGGCAAGTGTTTGGGTGACAGAAAAAGTGAGGCAGTTGAAAAAGGGAAGAATCCCTCCTCCTGCTCAGCTGTCCTTGCTACCTGGAAAAGAAAAAGCAGAGTAGTTCTTCTACTTCTTTCCTCCCTACTTTTCTCCTTCTCCTCTCATATGGGGACAGACACTTCACTGGTTTTATTGTCAAGTTGTGATATGGTCATCACTGGGGTAATGATTTTCCACTTTATTTTTGTTTTGAGCTGACAATAAAAGCCTATCACTGGTGCTGTGGGGAAAAACTCACTGAAAAACTCAGGAAAGGGCAGTGTAATTTTTTTTTACATTTGGGAAAAGAAACCGCTGGTAGCATGGAAGCATCTATATTTATATCAACAGGAATCTTCTGACCTATATTGTTAAATAATCCTATGCTTCTTTTTGACAAGGAGACACATAATTTACAATTGTGTGCAAGTGCACATCTACATACAGTACGAACACGTCACCTTGTAAATTACTAGGTAATCTTTTAGGTTTTTGTTTTTTCTGTTTTCACCATCTCATATGTATATAAAAAAAACCTCACTTTGGAAAAAAATCTACCGTATGGTACAGTCCTAAACATGTTTACTTAGAAACGCCAAACACCATGTATGTATTCACAATGTATGAAAATACCTAATAGTCAAGGCTCTTTTTCTTCAGTCAGCTGTGATTACAGTCACTGGAGTAACAAACTGGCTGTGCTGAGTAACAGAATGGCTTGCTACTGCAACTACTTTCCTGTTCTTCCTCCATCTTCTGTTTTGGTTTGCCAAGATCAGAAGTTCTGGCAAAGCTTCTGCCAAGAACATTTAGCCATTTGGCATGGAAGTAACTTTTGTCCAGGGAACTGAAGCAACTCCCATGGGCAGAATAAACAGATGGACAGGCAGACAACAATGGTTGCTGAACCAGTGGCAGGCCTTCATTCTTCCTTTCTCCTCCCCACTAGAGGTTTTATAATCTGTAGAAATTAGGGTTTATTATTTTCCCCAAATCCTATATGTTGCTTTGGAAGAAGGTACCCTTCTCAAGAAAAGGACAAAGCTTCTCATAGGACATCTAATGCACTTAACCATTTTGTCAAAAAGAAAAAAAGGTAACACAATACTACAGATGTTTTATTTGCCTTTTTAAAATAGGCACTAAGTCTTGAGAAGAATATTTACCAAAAAATACAATAATTTTCTTCATTATCGAAGTACCTGGCACTTAGTGCAATTATTTGAAGCTGCAGGTTTTTGCTGATGTTTCTAAAAACTAGGTGAGCTGTAAGCTTAGCTGGTCTTCGACCTTTTCAAGGCAAACTTTGTCTTTTGGGGAGTGGAAGTGAAGGTCAGGATGCTGAAATATGCTATATAAGAAATCTTTGCTCCTTGAGATGGTTGGACAGGAAATGGGCTGAGGAAATTCTGATGTCTGAAAAAGAAATTATCTCCATTACTATGACTGTCTTTCCAGTTACAGATGTAGGTCACAAGAGGCTGAACAAAAGACATTCTATCTAAATCTCTTTTGAAAGAAAGACTGTCTCTATAAGAAAAGCAAGAAAATGTAGATTAAACCCCATGATGCATTGAGTATATAATTGTATTTGTCCCATGACATGTTGTGAAAAATGTAAATGCTTTTTATCGGATCTTTCGCTCTTGGTCCAATTTTTTTGTTATTTACAATTCAGCTTGAATCAAATCACAAGCTTGAGAAGAATGCACATTTGCTTGCTTCTTCTAGGCAGAAATTATTCTTTCCTGAGAGCACAGTAATGGTGTAGGAACTGGCAATTTCAAATACATTTTCTAAGGTCAAGCTGACCAACCACAGGGAATATCAGGCAGATTTTTGAGCACAGAAAGAGATCTGGTTTGTGCACTTACCTGGTTTGTGCACTGGGTAGGATTGGCTCTGCTGCTAGGTCCTATGCCACAAGCTGTTGTGCCTGCAAAACATCACAATCCATTGCTGACAGAGAGACTTCCTCTGAATTAGTTTAATTCAGAGTGGAGCCCTTGGGAGCTTGCCGGGAAATTCAGGGCATGGCAGGAACATATACCTCTGACCAGGAAAAAAATAATGGGCAGCAGACCTGCATATACAAACTACCTTTCCTGTGCAGAAGTGTGTGCCCTTAAATCAGTGTTAACTCCTGGTGACTGCCTGGAGTCTTTGCACTTTCTTGGCAAGATTTCAGAAGTAGTTTGCTCTTGCCTGCTTCTTGGTACTGAGAAGGTAACTGGCCCAAGGTCACTCAGCTTGCTTCATACCTAAGGCAGGATTAGAGCTCACTTTCTAGGTTTTTAGCCTTGTGCCTTGACTCCTACACCAAACTGGCTCCCAATGCAAAAATACACTGTAGGAAAGAAAAATACACTGTAGAAATTTCCACTAAATGTCTGCAGGCTTGCAAGAGTCAATGTAAGTAATGGTTCAATTGCAGGAAAGAATCTGCCCTTCCCACCCCCAGCACAGTAATTTTAATGATAAACCAGTAGCGTTATCCACTTTCTCCTTTGGCTATCCTAGTCAGCTATCCTCCTATGGTTCTGAGGTAGCACATTGGGGATGGGAGGAGTGGTGTTGTAAAATGCATATACAGATCAGAACTAGCATAGCTACCACCACAAGACAATGTGCAGTTGTAAGAAAAACAGACAAATGTTGCTATATATTGAGCCTTGAACTACATAATTCAGAGAAGTGCTTTTTCCTTTGTGTATTAATCAGGGAAGTTCAAATGAGGAAAGGATGCATTGATTAATAAACTATATAAGACTTGCATTGAGATGGCAATGCAGGAAGCTGCACATACACAAGCTCCATCTGATAATTTTAAAATTTATTCCATAAATATTGTGTAGGAGTTCTTTAATTAAAGCATACAGCATCAATATCAGCAGTGGTATGACTTCAACAAATAATTTTGCTGCAGCAGCTCAGTAAGTGGAAGGTTGAACTCAAAGCATCTTATCTCACAAAATTCTCATCTAATTCTTCTTTAGACAATGGCCCCAATTACTCCCAACTATATGATGTTTTTCATACCTCAAAATCGTCCATCACCATTACAGTCATTCAGAAAGCCAGGTAATTCTTATCTTTTTGTTACAATGAGTATGAGGCAAAAGAAGTGGGAAAGCAAAGACAACTGTAGCGTTGTCACTATAACATATGGCTTCGTCCTCAAGCCACAACTCCCTTAAGTAGGCTGCAATGGCTGGGACAGATAGGAAGATGGAGGGTAAAACTTCATTAAGTTATAAAATTCCATGAATTCTAGCCAGTATTTAATAATTTACTTACTCTATTTTCGAGCTAGAAAATGAAAAGAATATTATAAAGTCACTGAGGCATCTATCCAAGGCTGATAATGAATATTGGAAAGTTAGAAATAGACATGGGCTTCTGGTCAGAATTTACTATTATGCACAGATAGAAATGTATTTGCATGGGGAAGTTAAGATTTGAATAGCTTGTGATTGGGAAGTCAGAAACTAAAGCCCATGTCACACTGCACCAACGGATGGAAAGAGGATATAAAATGGAGAGAAACACTTGCCATCTGTAGTTAACGCGATGCATCCATTCTGTACTCACTGCATACGTTCTTCATATTCTCTATCCATCCAGCATCTGTCTACTGAGATTTCATCTGCTCAAAAAGTTTTGAGCTGCACAAAACTTTTTGAGTGGA
>BHFT01010911.1:0-71656 GCA_004320025.1 Laticauda laticaudata
ACTCAATACAGAAGCCTGATGATGGCAAATGAGATTCTGCTGAAACGTTGCTACAACTTTAAAAGCACTACAATGACTGGGATAATACCCGAAGGAAGCTGAACAACACACATCTAAGTACCCGCGAAAACTTTAAAAAACAAATATGTACATATACATATACATATACATATATACATACATACATACATACATACATACATACATACATACATAATTCTATTCAAACCCAAATAAGACTTACACACAGAACAAGTCAAATTTGGCTAGCAAGAGCCTTCCAGACATGCAAAATCACTTTACTGTCAGGAAAGGACAGGAGTGCAGGATAAATAGAATAGAACAGAATAAATAACAGAATAGAATAGAATATAGAATATAGAGAATAGAATAGAATAGAATAGAATAGAATAGAACAGAATAGCTTTATTGGCCAAGTGTGATTAGACACACAAGGAATTTGTTTTGGTGTAAATCCTCTCAGTATACATAAAAGATACATTTATCAAGAGTCGAGAATCATAAGGTACTTCACTCAGTGATAGTCATTGGGTACAATAAGCAATCAAATCATACAAGGAAACAGTCAATATAAATCATAAGGATACAAGCGACAAAGTTACAGTCATACAGTGACAAGTGGAGGGGATGGGTGATAAGGAGTGATGAAAAGATTAACAGTAATAGTAGTGCGGACTTTGTAAATAGTTGGATAGTTTTGAGGGAATTACTTGTTTAGCAGAGTGATGGCTTTTGGGAAAAAAATGTCCTTGTATCTAGCTGTTCTGGTGTGCAGTGCTCTATATCGTTGTTTTGAGGGAAGGAGTTGAAACAGTTTATGTCTGGATGTGAGGGGTCTGTAAATATTTTCACAGCATCAACGAAATGAAAATGGAATATCTAAGATAATAGATGTCAAACCTTTGTCTCCTTTTTGTCTCCCTTCATGCATCACAGAAATAACCAATCGATGAAAACTGTTCAGAAAAGATGGAGCTGCTTTCAGCATCACCTGAATAATAAGTACATTGATGTTAAAATGCAGAGATTCAAAAATCCATACTCAAGAGTAAATAAGAGATCAAAGGCAGGGCTCAAAGATACATCTGGCTTTTGAAGTCTGGCTTTTGAGAATGCAGAAGGTGTTTTGTTGCAGAATGTCTTTCATATTTATGTAACAATAATCCGTAATCATCTATCATCTATTCCAAACATCAGGACAGGGTTATACATGCAGCCACAATGGCAGCATCCACATGCATGAGAAAGAGACAGACCGAATGAAGAAATTCTAAGACACTTAAAAAAATATTACAAAGGAGATAATCTAGAATACTCTAAAGCAGGGCTGTCAAACGTCCGGCCCATGGGCCGGATGCACCACGCGCTGGCCACGCCCACACCCGGTTTAGCGAAGGGGGAAAAAAGTCCAGATACGTCACGGTGTGAGTTTGACACCCCTGCTCTAAAGAATGAAGCAGCAGCGATTAGGACCTGGGAAGCAGAGGAGATAGGTACAAGATGGGAGGCAGAAATGGAATGAACTTTATTGGTTGAACAGGACATATAGAAATATTAAAAAAATATTTTAAAGGATATTATTAAATATCCTTTTAATATAAAATATTAACAAAGATATGCAAAGAGCTTTCCCATGTTGGGCTATGCTATTTTTTGGCTAAAGTTTCAAACTATTTTAAAACCTCCAAACTTCCAAAGGATGGAAACAAGAAATGCTGACAGAAATGGATGAAAAGCAAACAATGTATCAGCTTTGACTCATTCTAAACTAATATCCTTAAAGAGGGAGGGGGGCTTCTAAGTTTCAAATTTCCAAACAAATGCAGTTTTTAAAGCAATTGTATTTTGGGATAAAGGGAAATGCCTTGAGAACTAGGTGATCATGGCTACATCATCTTTTTTTTTTTTTTTTCAGATCTAGGATTGCTTCTGGATCTTTNTTTTTTTTTTTTTTTTCAGATCTAGGATTGCTTCTGGATCTTTTGAAATGTGTTGGGAACCATGTGAGAAGCTGGAAAGAGCAGATTTAAAAGAGAAAGCGGCTCTGTTCAAAGTAAAAACAGCCTTTGTCTTAATCCCCATCCAATAATTTCCATTAAACCAGTGGTGGTATTCATTTTTGTTTTACTACTGGTTTTGTGGGCATGGCTTGGTGGGCGTGGCAGGAAAGGATACTGCAAAATCCCATTCCCTCCCCACCCCACTAACCTGCTTTCCAGCTCCGTTCTCCTGTGCAAAGCAACAAAAGAAGACCCAGCCGATCAGCTGGGAGGCAGAGAATAGATGGGGGTGGAGCCAGTCAGAGGTGTTATTTGCTGGTTCTCCGAACTACTCAAAATTTCCGCTACTGGTTCTCCAGAACTGATCAGAACTTGCTGAAAACCACCTCTGCATTAAACTGATCTCCTCCCTCCCCTGAGCCCCAACTTTATCCATCTTAAAAGCCACCAACTTTCATTTTCATTTATTTTTCTAAACTCGGGGTCACCTTAACAGGAGATGAATAACAGCAGAAAAAGCCTAATGGGGAGGTATATAGTTTTATCCCTCAGACACTAGGCTGTGCTCCGTGGCTTTTTAAAGCCTGCTCCTTACCTTAGGATGACACTGCAATATGGAAAAGAGCACTTCATGGATTCCCAGAAAGATGCTGTGATACACCCTCTGGTCAAGAGGGACAGTCAAAAGAATATTAAAAACAAGGGCAACGTGATGTGGGTTGGAGAGAATCCCTTCTCCGCATCTAAGAAGAAGAGCTGCTGCTTGCAGGATAGGCACAGCAAAAACAGGGAGCACAACTGGATCCTGGGAAGCCTCTTTGATTTGCATCTACATCAGGAGGAAGGAAACACAAACAGTAGGACCCACACTATTAGGTGTTGAGGCGGGCTTCTCCAGCCTCACAACTCCCACTGCGAATCACACAACTGCTCAGCCATTTCCAGCACGGTTTTCCGCAACGGGAGTCATACCAACAAATCCGTGCATATCCACAATTTTTCCTTGCCACTGAAAATTTGCTATACAGGTAGTCCTCAACTTACGACCGTGACTGAGTCCAAAGCTTCTGTTGTTCAGCGAGACATTTGTGAAGTGAGTTTTGCCCCGTTTTACGACCTTTCTTGCCACAGTTGTTCAGTGAATCACTGCAGTTGCTAAGTTAGTAAGCTGGTTGTTAAGCGAACCTGACTCCTCCACTGACTTTGCTGGTGAGAAGGTCGCAAAAGGGGATCCACATGATCTTGGGATGCAGCGAAGGTCATAAATGTGAACCAGTCGCCAAGGGTCTGGATTTTGATCACATGATCAGGGGAATGCTGTAAAGGTCATAACTGTTGGAAAACGGTCACAAGTCATATTTTTCAGTGCCGTTGTAACTTTGAACGGTCACTAAACAGACTGTTTTAAGTCGAGGACTGTATTTGGGGGGGCTCGGGCTCTGGCTTATGCCAAGGACATAAGACTATGTATTGCAGGGGTGTCAATCTCAGTTTCATTGAGGGCCGCATCCAGGTTATGTTTGACCTCAGGAATGGGATTCAACAGGCATTACTACCGGTTCGGCAATTATGTTTTGTGCACGCGTGTGAAAAATAACTTGATGCTGTGCTGCCCGGACAGCTGATAAGTGCTGCACGCAGGTGCACAGCATTCAAAAAACCTCTTTTTTCCTGCTTTTTCAACCTCAGCTGTGCCGTGGAAAGCCCGGGCAGGCAGGCGGGCCAAACAGCAGCAGACAGAACTGGTTCTGTGTCTGCTGCTCTTCAGAACTACCAGTTCTACAGAACCGGGCAGAACCGGGAGCATCCCACCCCTGGTTTGACCTCAGGAAGCTGGGGGTCATGGCCAGCTACAACAGCCTTCCGCAGCTTACTGCCAGTGAAAATGGAGCTCGGGGTCTTCCCGAGCTCCATTTTGCCTGGCAGAAGGCTGCAGGAGGCCATCATGGCCAAAAATGGAGCCTGGGAGGGCTGCGTGTAGCCCTCCCAGGCTCCATTTTTGCTGGCAGAGTCACCGCAGGTCTGTCCTTTGTTGTTTCCAGGGCAGTCCCACAGACCAGATTTAAGCAACCCAGATCCGGCCTGCAGGCCTTGAGTTTGACACCCCTGATGTGCTGGAATGAAATTTAGAACTCTTTCTATACAACCAGGTTTTCTGTTGATGTTATCTGTTCAGTCACTAACTCGTATCTGACTCTTTGTGACCTCATGGACCATAGCATGTCAGGTTCTCCTGATGACCACTGTCCCCCAGGAGTTTGCCCAAATTCATATTCATTGCATTTATGATACTATCTAATCATTTCATTCTCTGCTGCCCCCTTCTCCTTTTGCCTTCAACCAAATCAGTTTTAGCTGCACAGAATTTATTCTTTACTACAATTCAGCTGCTTCAAGACTGCACATTTGAGTATAGGATTACTGGATGAGGGTTTTGATTTTTTTTTTAACCTGGACAAGCATCGCGTTTCCCAAAAAAGTTGCTTTGGGGTTGACTAATTGAATGGGCTTCAGACAAAGTGACCTAAATGGTATGATCTCATTTAATGATGACATTTAATGATGTCATTTCATTCTCCTTTGTGTTATTTTGCAAAAAAGCAAGTATACATATAAATATAGTGTAATCCTATACAACCCAAATCAACTAATCTCACTTTAAAAATAAAATGTTGACAAGAAACAAGGCTCCTATTTTTTCATTAGTAGTTTTATTTCATAATGTCCTTTTCTGTCAACTAACCCTCCTATGAGAATGACTTTAAAAAGGCAAATTGAAATTGCAAAATAGGTAGGTAGTTTCATTCATAATATGCCTATATTCCTTGCATATTATCTTATTATTTCCTGTTTCTTGGAGATTAATTGCTATCTCTACTAGCAATATAACTACAATATAAACACATATACAAAAAGAGTATACAAAAAAAGAAGATATAAGTTAGAATCTCTGATATAGTTTTCCATCTTCCATCTTTGGTGCATTAGGCCAGTGTTTTTCAAACTTACTTAGCAACTTTAAGATGTATGGACTTCATCTCCCAGATTTCCCTAGCTAGCATTGCCCAGTCCACATATCTTAAAGTTGTCAAGTTTTGAAAATACTGTACAGTATAGACACTTTTGATTTCAGACTGAAGTGTTTCAAATGCTCTGGAAGCAATCTGATCTGTGTGTGTGTGTGTTTGTGTGTGTGTGTGTATACATATACATACACATACATACATACACATGTGCATATACGTGTGTGTATGTGTATGGGTTAAAATATCGGGCTAGAAACCAGAAGACCATGAGTTCTAGTCTCACTTTAAATAAACAAATAAATAGGTACTGAATAAATAATAGATAAATAATAAATATACAAATCAACAAATAAATATCACATGTGTCTGTTTACCATTAACCTGTATATTTTGAACCAGGGGTTCAAAACTGTCAGTGGTCTACAACACATAATGAAGCACAGGATAGAATTCCACCACCAAGGAAGCCAGGAAGTCTGACCATGTAGGAAGTTGCAAAGAGTAGGAAGAATAGCCAGTGTGCTTTTGGAATAACTAGACTTAAAAAGCATGGAACACTGAGATAGGGTTGATGTCAGCTATGTAGTTTTTGATCCTTAGACTTAAGGCTACAGTATCAAAAGTCTATGCTTTTTTTAATGCCTGTGTCCTGGGCAGGATGTGGGGTCAATAGCATAAACATAAACAGTGACATAATTCAATAGCATCCAGCAGCAGAAGTACTTACAGCTAAAGCAATCATTATCTGGGGAGTAGAAAACCAGAAAACTTTCTCTTTCTCTCCACTTAGAGGACAGTTGAGTAGCACTTTCAGTAAGGTAACGGCTGATAATACTATCTGGACAAAACACACCAAGAAAATAAGAATAATAAGCATGGTCACATCAAAAAAAAGATACAAGCAAAATGCAACGTAGAAAATATCTGGTTTTATAAAAGTAAATGAAATTTAGGTGTATAGCTAGAAGTGAATCTCTTAAGATGTCTATATACTGATCATATGTTTAAAATTAATTTTCTGAAGCTTGCCAATGCTACTTATTTACCAAACTACTTACCTTACTTACCTAACTACTTATAGTTAGTGTACTTAACTAATTGGATAGTTAAGTACATTACTTAAGCATTAAATCAACAGATTAAGACAAGAGCATTAAAAAAAAAATCCTGAATGGTGCCGTTTATTTTTGGCCATGCTTGATAATTAGCTTACACAAAAATTCCCAAGAAATAACCTTCATGTAACTCAGGAACTACCTATAAGATTTAGGGGTAGAGAACATATTTTGTACTCAGAAAGTTCCTAGGTTTAATCCCAATTCCTTCCTGTAGGGGGCACAATGGCTCAGATGCTGAGCTTGTCAGCTGGAGTTGACAGCCTGGGTGCCTAGCAATGGGGTGAGCTCCCATTCCTCAACCAGCTCCTGCCTGCCTAGCAGTTTGAAAGCACACAAATATGAGTAGATATATAGGTACCATTTCAGTGGGAAAGTAACAGTATTCTGTGCAATTTTGACATTAAGCCATGCTGGCCACATGAGCACAGAAATTGTCTTCGGACAATGTTGTCGCCCTTGGCCAAAAAACAGACATCAGCACCAAACCCTAGAGTTGGCCGTGACTAGACAGAGAAACCTTTAACTGTTACCTTCTTCATGTAAAAATATTCCATGTGTAAAAAATACAAAATAGAAAACCTGTTCCGCAACAAAGTAATTCAAAAGTATGGAACGAGATGAAGGCAAATACTAAGCATTGTTGATTCAAATATATTTTAAACAAAAAATTAACATAGTTCCTACTTCAGGATTTTGTTTCCAAAGATTGCAAACGTTCAGTCCCTCAATCAGCAGTCTCAACATGGTAGAAAAGTCATCAATGGTACCATTCTCCACCAGCTGGGCAATCAATTCAGCCAAGGGAACATCTAGATCTTGAATCAACTGGCCTTTGACTTCAGGACCTGCAATAGTTCAAGAGAAACCATCATTCAAACTCTTAAGACCCACAAACTGCTGATAGATGCCAAACCATTATAGCACAAAACTTATCCTTACTTTTTACCCTTTGCTTCCCCCATTTATTTGTCATTTACTGAAATGACAAACCAACCCATTCTTTTTCTTTATAGTGCAATAAACTTAACAGCATTTCTCTTATACCAATAACTTCTCCTTTCCTGCATCCTGAAGGCTAGATGGAAAATCTAGCTTCTGTCACATAAATGTCTTGCCCAAAACTCAAATTATTTCTATCTATAGAACTTTCTGTAAATTATAAAATATATCAGCAAAATTTCATCCAGTGGAATGGCCACATCAGACAGGAGATATCGCAATGCCACTAAAGCTTCCTTAAGATTAACTAAAAAAAAAAAGTAATTCTGCAGATACTGTTGAACTATCATGCTAAATATTCTTTATCATAGACATAAGCCATGATGATGGAATTGCCAAAAGTTATAGTTCATTTAGATAGCTCTTGGTTCCCTCCAGCTTCTAAATCAGGCAGGCTGCTACCATTATTAGATGACTATTATATTCCATACAACTCTCTGCTGCTATCCCAGCCAGTATGGTCTCTTTGGGGGTATCGGAGGGTGGGTGGGGGGGAAACAAGGAGCAATATTCTTCCTGGCCAGCAAAGAGATCTAACTAAATAACATCTCCAACCCAGTTAGCTATTAGGTAGGAGAGAAGCCAATGACATCCCACTGAAGTCAATTAACAACGATCAACTATATTTTCAAAGAAATTAAAATCTGAAATATATTATTTCAAATAGGCGATTCTTTTTGTTGGTTTCAGTTCTTGTTTCAAAATAAGATTAAAATCTCCAAAACCTCACTTATGGCTCTAAGAGTCTACCCCAAAACAGGTGGGAACCAACACTTTGGAACATTTTTTGGTCCTAAAAAGAGGGGATCAAGATGCCTTTAAGGCAGGGGTCGCCAACCTTTTGGACCTCAGGGACCAACAAACTCATAATTTTAGATACCAGGGACCACTAACTGGTTATGTGGGTATGGCCTAATTTGTGGGTGTGGCTTGGTGGTGATGTGACTGGCTGTGCATGGCTTGTATGTAAACATTATAAATATTTATATAAATATTGATTTTTTTTTATAAAAAAAGAGCAACCTTTACCCAAAATCAGGCAAAGCAGGCAGGCAGATTGAGTTGCTCACAGAATCATTCAGAAATCTATCTATCTGCCATTGGCTAGCTCAATCTGTCACATAAAATTTGCTTGCAAGCAAACTCACAAAATTAACTCACAACACACCATGTATGTAAATGTTGAATTTTTTATATAAAAAGGCAACTTTTACCCAAAATCAGGCAAAGCAGGCAGACTGAGTTGCTCACAGAATCATTCAGTGATCTATCTATCTGCCATCGGCTAGCTCATTCTCTCAAATTTGCTTGCCGAGAGTCTGCACTGAATTTGCATGCAAGCAAACCTTCAGTCCTAAGGGAGGTTCTGCTGTGCTTAAAAGCAGAGCTGAAGATCTAAAGACTGGCTAGAAAGCAAGAAATCCAATCATTTCCTGCTTCCTTGCTAATCTAAATCTCCTGGTACAGCAGAACAATTGATGGTCGGAAAAAGGAAAAATAGCAATTTAGCAGGCAACCTTGCCGGTTAAGGAGTGAGTGGGTGGGAAGGGTTCCTGTGGGCTATGTTGGTGGTGTAGCCTTGTGTTCCTGCATAGCCTGGATTAATTGCTTTGGGGGGATGCTCTGAGGGTGAGATTTCTCTGCGGCCCACCAAAAAATTTTCACAGCCCCCCAGTGGACCATGGCCCACTGGTTGTGACCGCTGCTTTCAGGCACCAACCATTATCCCCTAAAAATTCTTGGAACTACAAAAAAAAATCAGGCAGATCGTCCCAAGCCCACCAAAAATACAAAAACAAAACAAAAAATAATAAACAATAAACAACCTTCAGTACACTATGGTAAATTCATATCATTGAATGTGCTTCCAGCAGGCCAGGAAGTACATAAAGGTAAAAAGGATATGATCAAGATTCTGAGCTCTAGAACTTTGTTAAGAGTCACTAGTTTCTCTTCACTGACAACTTATTGTATTTTTAGAGTCACATCATAGCCATTTTTGGAGATGCCATTAATCTGACATTGGTGGCCATCCAGTAATAATTCTGAACTGTCACCTATTTCATGATCTCTATTAATTCATGTGCTGATTTTTTTTATCCTTGTTCAACACTGGCTACCTGGAACTGTTTCTAATCCACCATCTCCCTTCAATATTTCAGAGAGAAGTGAGGAAATAAGAATTACACTTTCTTACCTGCAAGTAATTTTCTGACCGAATTAAATACGGCAATAGAAGTTACATGTGGTGGATACAGTTCTGGCATGGAACAGAAAGCAGTCAAAAACTGCAAAGCAGAGTGGAGAAACTGGAGGTTCCCATCTGCCAAGTCAAGTTCTCTCAATATTTGAACACAAAAGCTTTGATATAGTTCCCTGTGAAAAAGCTGTCTGTTTTTGCTGGGTTTCATCGGATCTTGCAGTTCGTTCTCACCAGCTGCAGGAAGCATAGATTGAAAACAAGATGCGTCTGCTTTTAGAAGAGTAGTAATATGTGGTATAAAAGCTAAAGGCAATGGCTGGCCTTTTGTCTTGTTTCTAAGGCAGAACTTGATAGTCGCTCCTGTTTGCAACATGGCCTGTTTAAGAAAAATAGGTAGCATTCCTGAAATCTGTAGTTTTCCATTGGGTTGTTGTTGCAGGTATGTAGCCAGAACATGACACAATGAAATTAATGCCACTAGAAGAACCTGGTCAGTTGCAGGGCTCCAATGCTCAGACTGTCCAGAACTTCTAACGCATGGTTGGCAACTTGTTATGAAAGACAGGAACTTTTCCAGGTTCAGTTTCACACTCTGTCTCCTTTCTAGGATTACTTGAAGATAGTGCTCCAAAAAGAGTTGGAGCTCATGAAGGAATTCATCCCAAGCATCCATCCTCAAGACAATGTCAAAGGTCTTGCAGATTGCAAACATGGAGGTGAGGAGAGCTTCGAGAACATCACTAGCATACAAAACCTTGAAGGATGAGTTTGCATGTCTTCCGGCCTGTAAGCATGCTAGAAGGTGGCAGCAGGTTGTCAGAAACTTTAAAGACAAGGCTTTGTTGCAAGAAATGCTTGCTCTGGAATTAACAGCCAAAGAAATCAACAGAAGAAAGCATCGTGTGAAATCCAAAGGAAATAAGCTGTCTACATTCAGTGTTGAAATGACCTCTAGTATGTTCAAAAGCTCTTTGATATGTTCTTCTTCCAAGGTAGCGTAAGATCTATCTTTCACTAATGACAGTATATTGAGAGCAACTTTCTCCATAATTGCCCAGGAGACAGAAAAGTCATTCCTGGACCTTACGCTGGCGGCATGACCAGAAGGGATAGCTTCACACCACAGAGTATCTCCTGCACACAGCAACTGAAGAGGCTGATTGGCAATATTTTGAAATGTGGACGAGAGCACACTAGCACAGTGCTGAATTATTTGGCTTAGGAAAAAACAGTGCAGCATCTGCAGTTCTGGGAGAACAGAACTGTGCAATAAATCCTTAGACAGCTTCTCCATCGTGAATAAAACATCGTCCTCTTCAGCAAAAGTTGACTGGGGTTGCTTAACCAATAGTGTTTTCAGGAGCACCTCTGCAATATACTCTGTATCATTCTCAGAAAGATAAGGAAACAGGACAGGGAGATTTGAGACTATCAGGTGCCAATGTGCCACTGGATAAGTAAGAGTGGTTACACTACTTGCATTGCCATCCCAGGGTTGCGATTCTTCTTTGTTCATGGAAGCTCTTCCAGATTGCAGAATGAAAGCCCCAGCCCTTTGCAAAGCCTGATGCGATGCCTCCGTCCAGCAGGTGGTGTGCATCAGCATCTTCTTCATTTTTTGAAGCACCAGCCATTCGGTACAGTAGCGGCTCATTGGGGAGGAACATTTTACCAGCTTATCTATCTTCTGCCAACACTTTGCATCTAAACCAGGAAATATGGTTGAGAAGTCCCAGTTTCCTTCAGAAGACTCATCAAGCAATGGAGCTAAGGGAGAGTTATACTGCTTGCAATTTAATGCAAAAAGAGTATCACTTTCTATGCACACACAAGCCAGAAGAAGAGCTGAGTTACTGACCTTCTCTGTCCAAAGCTCAGGTTCTGTTGCTTCTGCCTCAGAACCTTTCAGCAGGTCAAACAGAAGTTGGGTGACATTCTTCTGCACTGTCTCCAGCAGGTTTTGAGTGCGATGCACAACAGACAACGGAGTGGAATCATCTAAACTCTTCATGTGGAAGAGAACCGAATACAGCAACGTGCTTATGGACTGCAGCTTTGAGGCCATGTCAGCATCCCCCTTGACATGAGGAATGACAAAAGTCTGACATTTCTCCACCATGAGACCTATGATATCCAGCACCTGATTGGATGGCATATCCAAAAGACACTCACACAGCTTGGCCCTGATACCGGCTGGCAATAGTGGCAGTCTTGACTCCTCTGCAGCAGGACGTAAAATGACTGACAACACTTCTTGGAAGAGATTTGGGAACTGACGCAATTTGGCGTAAGTGGAGAAGACGGTGCTAACAAGGGCTGCCTGAGCCTTCTTCGTACGTAGCTCAGAGACCTCCGCATCAATCCAAGCCAAGGCCACAAAATCATCCAAATCGGGATCCACAATCAAATGATTCAAGGAAATCAGGGCCTTGAGACATCTAAACCAGGCAGGTATGGTGGCCTGGGAATGGTTCATCAGCAACTGGGCTAACTGACGGTAAAAATTAAACTGGACTGCCTTGTGCCGAATCCGATCAGCGGCCACATTATAAATATTATTGCTCAGCACCAAATTGAGAAGCTGCTCCACCGCGAGCAGCTCCGAGCTCCATTCTGATGCTGGAAGCTGGTTGTCCCAAAGATTCCCCCGCAGGCAAGAAATCCGTAAGCAATCGCAAAGTTTGGTAAGCATGTGAAAGCAGACCAAATGATCCTCGGGCTTATTGTATGCCTCTAAAAAAAGCTTGAAGAGCAAAGGCACAGAATGCGCTACCACTTTCCCATGAATAGCTTGTTCGCAAAAAGCGGCATCTCTTAAAGTAGCCTGGATTGTATTGGCTGGGAGAAGCAGGTTTTTCAAGCCTTTCTTTGTGCCAACGCATTCCTTCTCTGGCAACAGCTCTTCTCTGTAGGATGGCAAGAGCTCCTGCTGGAAAATGCCAGCCTTGAGCAATGTCTCCACATGATTTCGGGTCTCCTTGCTGAGATGTGAACGAATGCGATCATCATCTGCATCGGTCCATACTTTCGTGGTTAGCAAAAATCTAAGCAGGAGGCATGGCTGCAGCAGTTTTTGGATCACTTGTCCAAATACCCGATTTGCATTAGGTTGCTGCCGCTGAAGTAGAAGGTACTGCCTGAGGCTCAGTTGAAGGACTTCAAACAACTGGAGGGACACGGCATCTTCTGATGATAACTGCCAACAGGTTAGCCAGGACAACTTACTCAGAAGATGTACCAGCAGTTCAAATTTTGCAGTATAAACTATTGAAAGAGGAGGTTTGGAAAGGATGCCGCTACAACAGCTTAGCACTGCCTTGACATTCTTCAGTGTTTTTTGATTGTAAGCAAGAGAAAGATTTTCATTTATGACCTAAAGATGAGACAAGGGACAAAACAGAAGTGATGCACAAGGATCTGTATCAAAATTAAACTCAGTGTCTTCTTGCATATTTATTATTATCTGATAAATCACTTATAAATATATAACTTAACACCCAAAAAACTAAAGAACTTATAATTGATTTCAGGAGGAAGAGAGGTGTACATTTACCATTGTACATAAATGGTGAGGAGGTGGGGAGAGCTGGTAGTTTTAAATTTCTGGGCACTTATATCTCAGAGGACCTTTCATGGACTGTGAATACTAACATGCTTGTGAAGAAGGCACAGAAGAGGCTGTACTTCCTGAGAATGCTCAGGAGGATAAATCTATCTCAGCATCTACTTCCGTTCAACTACCGCAGCACCATTGATAGAGTCTTGACATACAGATTCTTGCATGGTATGGGAGCAGCTCTGTAGAGGACAAAAAAGCTCTACAGAGAATAATTAAAACTGCCCAGAATGTCATTGGGCTCCAGCAACAGCCCTAGATGACATCTTCGCATCTCGCTGTTTGAGGAAGTTGTACAACATTCTCAGAGACTCTTCCCATCCTGCTTACAATCTTTGTGAACTGTTGCCTTCTGGCAGAAGATACAGAACAATTAAAACTTGGACCACACATTTTCTGAATAGTTTTTATCCCAGAGCTATAATTGAACTTAACAATGAACTTAAGGACCACCATCAGTGAGCTGTTGGACAGTATTACTTGGTCTGTTGTGTGGATGCTTGTGTGTTTTTAGGAATTTTGGTGGGTTTGAGGATTGTCATGTGTGTGTGGGACTGGTCTCTGGGTATTATGTGAATTTATTGTATGTATACTGTGTATTTACGTACAATAACAATAAAGAATTCAATTCAATTCAAATGATATAAGCAATTTTCTTTCCCTCCTTTTAAATTTTATTACACTACCTAAACGATCTGTGCTGGCTCTTTATGACAGTAATTATGGAAATTCCTCCTCATCCCGAGGATCCAAAAGCAGACAGACAAAACAAATGGAAGATTCAATAAAGATGAAAGGTTCCTTTACAAATGGAAGATTCTATGAAGGTGAAAATCAAATCAGGCAATGACTTAGTAAAAAAATATTATCATACTAGCACAATCTGATTTTTAAAGCAATGTAGGTCTTAGTGGACTTTCACAGCAAAGAAGCGTTTCTTATTGTCAAGCACCACATAGTTGGCACTAAGAAGAAAGAACCACATCAGATTTTAGTATCAGAGGTAATATATAGGTGACCCTTGAGAGCGCAGGTAAACTTCCAAGTGGCCTCAACGACTCTCAGAAAGCGTGCTAACAACCAGATAACTGCAAGGAATATAAATCTTTCCATTCTCCACCATTCATTTAGAACTGAAGAAGCTTCTTGGATAAGAACAAAACGTCTTCAAGCAAAAACAAAGGAAGTCCAGAAGCTTTTTGAAAAATCATCTTTGGGACAACCATGACCAGCATGACTGACAATATTGAGGTAAAAATATAATCTTAAAATCTTAAAAAGTCCCTAGGCAGTCTTTGGAGCAGTGGTTGCTAACCAGTCGGCCGGAGACCATTAGTGGTCCGTGAGAAAAATTTGGTCGTCTGCAGAGAAATGTCACCCCCAAAGCAATTAATCTAGGCTGCGCGGAAACAAGGCTGAGCCACCCACGTGGCCCGCGGGAACATAAGGCTTGCATCGCTTGCATTGTGAACAAAACGAGGTAGTGAGGGCAAGGGGGAAAGGGCAGGGGGGGAACTTGCCCCATGCGCCCCACATGCCTTGCCTGGCTACCGGGCTGCTTCTTTCCGCTTCTTTCTTTTTCTGCTTTTGGCTGCATACAAGGAAAGCAGCAAAAGTCTTTCCTTCTGTCCCCCAAATTCCACCAGAAATGAGTCTTTGGAACCCTGCAAGGCATCCTGCTGCAAGAGGCTGCACCGGCGCAAGAAGTCTCACAAAGGCTCACTTCTGGTGGATTTTGGGAGAGAGAAAGAAAGACTTCTGCTGCTTCTGCTGCTTTCCTTGCATGAAGCCAAAAGTCACTCTCTCTCTCCCCGAGGACAGAGGTGGAGATGGTATCCTGCGATCCCAAATAAAGAATGATTGATCGGTAGGAAAACGGGGTGGGGAATTTTCCTGCAGACTTTTTTTTTGGGGGGGGATTTTCCCAGCGTCTCTGGTCTGCGGGATTTAAAATTATGAGTTTGGTGGCCCCTGAGGTCCAAAAGGTTGATGACCCCTGCTTTGGAGCATTTCCTTTCTTTACCCCGCCCCTTGCCCCCTATCCAGGTTATGCTGCCTCGTTTCACATTGATTAAATCCTCTATCTGCTTCTCATAGTCTCTCATTTTTTCTCACCAAAAACACAAAAATGTTATACTGTTAAAACTTCAAAACAATTAGTGGGATTTTGTTCTTGAATAACATGTACATGATCAAGTGTAACAATCAATATTCTTTGGCTGGGAATACATAGCATCTACGATAGTATGAACATTTTAAAGAATGTTCTAAATTCTCATTCACAATTATATCTCATGAAAATACATATTCTTTAAAAAAAACTCCCGTATCATACAGTTACAATGTACAATAGTGATACGAAGTTAAAATGTCCAGCTATTGGCTAGTTTGCCAATCTGCATTTCTCTGTGAACATACTGGTATCAGACAATATTCCTGCAAGTACCAATATGTTTCTACGTGCTAAACATACGCACCCACTTACAGATGTTTATAAATAACTGCTGGATCGTAACAGTATTTCCCAAGCTGGCATCTTCCAGATGTGTTGTAATATCAAACAAAAAATTCCCTTGCTGGAATTCTTTGAGTTGCAACCAAACACAACTGGAGACAACTAAACTAGGAAAAGCTGTTCGTAAAGAAATACAGCTTTCAGTGGGTATCAGATTATTATGGAAGAGTTGCAGAAAAATTTGTAGCAGGCGTTGTGATGCAAAAAGAAAGGGTTTGGAAGATAATCAGCAAGATCTCAAAGCAACTGGGCACTATTTCCAGAGGAAGTTGGATCTATGTAAAAGTTTATTTATTTGTAAACATACCTGTGCAATTGTAAACCGCAGAGTGACTGTTTTTCCATCCCTGAAGAGATTCTGCAGCTTTTTGCTGTGAATGATGCTGTCCAGGTAAATCCAAAGCTTCTCAATTATCTCATCTGGCAATTCAAGTTTCTTATTGTAGCAGGAAATCAAGCTATGACTCACCCAGTCAAGTAAGACCTGGAAAAACAAAGCAGTTTGAGGCAAATAATGCGATTCCTAAAAATAAGCACATCTGTTTCACTAATACGGGATATGGAAGGGCAACTCAATACTTGTGTATAAATGGCAGGCTTCCAGTATTGTGATTAAAGAGATGACAAAATCAAAATACAGAGATTCATTCTCCTTCCTTATAAATAACCCCCTCACTGCCTTTCACAAATGTTATATAGCTTGCAACTAAAGCTGCCTTTACATGTAAAACTATATCTGGGAACACATGTTCTTTTTCTTTTCTTCACAATCAAAGAGACACCTCCAAATTTCCAAAACTCCCATAAAAGATTATTTAAATGTAAAATGTATTTGGATTCTGTGTGTATTGGATGTCCATGGATGGATGATGTGTTCCTTCCCAAAATATACTAAGGCTCCATTTGCATAGGGATGGAAACATTAGGAACTGCTGTGGCCTGGTCGGACAGTAGCAAGGAGGTTGGGGAGGAATCCGGGCCATTCCTGGAGGCTGAGGAAGGCTTGGATGAGGCTCTACATCAGAGGCAGAGTTGGGGTCAAGGCAGGTTGGCAGTCAACAGCTGCCTTCGGGTTCAGATAGCAGTGAGACAGTTCTGAAGCCAGTTCCCAGCCTGCACATGCACAGAGCTGCCAAAAAGCAGGCACAATTAAGAACTCAGGGTCGATGTGGGAGTAAGGCCACAGATGGACGATGAATGGCCCCTCCCATCAGGATTAAAAGAGAAGCAAAAGGGGAGGGGGGTTTTGCAGGAAACAACTCACTTGTTCCTTCATTCCAGCCTTGTGAAGATTTGTCTGTATAACCCAGCCCTTCCCTGCCAGCGTTGAATGTGGAACTATTTACCAGGCAGCGTTCCAGGATTGATAAAGGTCTGAGCTAATTAGTATACTATCACAAGACTGTTTGCCAAGCTATTGGCTGACTGTGCATGAAATAAATTCACATTAATGTCATAAAAGTCATTTTTGCCAGGATTCAGAATTGACAATGTGTCAAGACCGAAATTGACATATGCGTAGCCAGGCTCAGTATATATTCTTTTTCTTACTTTCTCTGTGGCAGTCATGGGGAAAAAGTTTCAGGCTCACCACATTCCTAAAGGGGGAGGAGTGGAGATAAAGAGAGATGTTTTGGATAGGTGATCTTTCTTCCCATGAGAAACGAGCTGTCCTTGCTTGGACCCCTTGAGGTGGAGATTTATGATATCAAGCAACGTTGAATTACTTCTATTGGAGAATATGACTTTTGGGGATTGTTTCTAACTTGTAATATTGTGGGGTAATTCCGGGTTGTATCAGATATGGAATTACCATGGACTTGGCTAATTTGATGCTTTCCTAAATAAAATAATTTGTTTTGGAAGATGGACTTTGTTCTTTTCTTTTTAAATGGATTTCATCACTTGGAAACCTGACATAGTGCTTTTTGGGGAGGCCTAGGACAGAACAGGACCTTCATTGGGATGGCAGAATACATTTAATTTTACACGACAAAGAGAAACTTAGATAAGGCCTATTAGTATAACTGGGTAAGCGATATCACTCTTACATTCTAAACCATTTTGCAAGAGTAGATTTTATAAGTAGTCTGCCTGCTGACCAATTATTCTCTGTGATAGTCGGTTGGGACATTTTTTCAGGTTTTTTTAGATTGGTAACCAACCTGGAAAATAATGAATTATTCTCCCAAATTACAAAAGATTTCCTACTACTAACAGACCCTTAACTGTACATTGCTATGTACAGACTTAACAAAATTCAGTCCTTGTATAACATACTAAATTACATGTTTCTGGTTTCAGCCAATGTTGGCCTTGTGTGTCTAGTGATATGTCCCATGTTCCCAGTAATATCAGTGGTGCTATTAGGAATCCTTAACCATGTCTTGACAGCACTTTTAAAAACTTTTTTAGTTTGGTTTTGAGGGGCAATGTAGAAATTTTTAAAATAAAGCAATAAGATCTTTATCTGCATGGTAAATTGGTATTCCTTGGATGAAATTCAATATTAAGAGTATATTTCTGCTTGAGTAACAGATTGTTTTTCTCCAGCCTTCTGCATGTCCTCAAAATCTTTTCACAAAGCAGCTGCAGAAAAGCAAGGAAATCTCCTTCTCTTTTAAAAATCCATCTAAAATATGGTTAATATGGTTGTCCCCCAAATAGACGCTTCTTGTCTAGGGAAAGAAATATTTTTAAGAAAGGCAAGGTAGTCTTAAAGGTGAGTAAACTTTAAAAAATGATGAAATCATGGCACTAGATGTCTACAGAAATATCCAGTGTATTTACATTACCTTCATATACAATTTCTAACATTATAGAAATGTAGCAAGAATGATGGGTTGTGATAAAAACATCCTCATATGAAAAACAAAAACAATTTGACATTTGTGCTAGTTAAATGCTTTTTTAAGTATTAAATTACTTCTTAGCCACTTTCAATAAAACTTGAATAAAATAAGTGATAATTTTTTTGAATAACTAAGCTCCCTTTTGGTTGAAGAAAGAGTGCCAAGCAGGTTCAAGACTTCCTCATATGGAACAACATGGAACAGCTTTTAAGAGAAAAGATCTGCTGAAATACATTACTTGTTCTTTGTTTGGAAGGAAACACTGATGAGAAATCCATGCAAACCGAGCCAACTTGAGTTTGTCTTCCCAAGAGGTCTTTGAGCTTTTCAGCTTCAGATGAATACCAGAGTATATTGCAGCCATGGAAGGAGCACCTGAAAAAGATGAATATTAATTATGTTTCTAAGCAAATTCTCATGACAGCTCCTTCAAACTGCTGCTTATCTGTTCTGGTCTGCAATATAGTTGATACATTTGAAAAAGGGAAGTTGTATAGTTCAGTTCTCATACCTCCTAAGAATTCGTTGATGGTACAGGTAGTCCTCAACTTATGACTACAATTGGGACCAGAATTTCCATTCCTAAGCAGGGTGATTGTTAAGTGAATCACGCCCAATTTTACAGTCTTTTTGCCACAGTGGTTAAATGAATCATGTGGTCTTTAAACAAACCCAGGTTTCCCCCTTTGACTTTGTTGTCAGAAGCCAGCCAGGAAGGTTGCAAATGATGATCATATGACCTTGTGATGCTGCAACTTTGTAAATACATGCTGGTTACCAAGTGCTGAAATTTTGATCATGTGACCACAGAGATGATACAAGTCACAAGTTCGAGGAATAGTCAAAAGTTGCTTTTTTTGATGCTGTTGTAACTTTGAACAATCACTAAATGAATGGCTGGAAGTCAAAGACTATTTGTAGTCATTCACAAATTTGCCTTTACACTGCCCGTCCATTGTAATATTGGGATAAAAATGAAGAATCAGCTAATCAACTTTGAAGGATTATTCTAACAACACTGGGGGACCTTAAATTCCTTTTCTGGTGCTTAAGAAATAAGAGAACATCTGCTGAAGGAAAAAATAATTTCATGTTAAGAGATGCTTAGATTTGCTTTCATAAGCATTTTAGCAGAATAAACAATGTTTTGAAGGATCTGTTCTTTCCTGATTAAAATCAAGCTGTAAGCCAAGGGTGGGCAACTGTGGCCCTTTTACGACCTGTGGACTTCAATTCCCAGAAATCCTGAGGCAGCTATTCTGGAAGCTGAAGTTCACAGGTCATAAAGGCACCATAGTTGCCCACCCCTGTTGTAAGGTATATCTCCAACAGACACCTGATACAGAAACAAAATAATAGAGTTGGAATGAAATTTGGAGGTCTTCTATCTAGTCCAACCCCCTGTTCAAGCAGGAGACCCTGGCCTATACCATTTCAAACAAGTGGCTGCTGTCCAGTCTCTTCTTAAAAGCCTCCACTGATGAAATGCCCACAACTTCTGAAGACAAGCTGTTCCACTGGTTAATTGTTCTCACTCTTGGGAAATCTGTCCTTAGTTTTTATTGCTTCTCTCCTTTTTGTCCTTATTGCTTCTCTCCTTTTTGTCCTTATTGCTTCTCTCCTTTTTAGTTTCTATCTTTTGTTTCTTGTCTTGCCTTCTTGTACTTTGGAAAATAGGTTCAGAGAATAGTATGAGAGAGAGAAAAGGGCAAATTGGCATTGTTTAGAAAATGAACCAGCTAACCAAGTGCATAGTAAGTAATGTTAAGATTATCACTTCATTCTATGACAACATTCTCCTACCTGTCCTGTCCTCAATGACACTGTGCAGAGATTATATATAGATATCAAAGCTGTGCAGCACTTCAAATGCACTGTCCAAAGAGGGTTTGCAGCACCCGGGAAAAGATACTGATTCTTTAAGGTAAAAAGATAAACGCTACATTCATTTTCCTGGACTCCATGCAAGTATAGGGATATGACTGTTTCAATAAAAACTGTTCAAATCAATAAAGTGTCTCATCTTTATCATTGCCAAACCTGTTTACCATTAAAGTTTGTATGTGCACAATAACTAATTAGATTCTCACTATTGATTTGCTGACTGCTTACTTATTATAGACCTTATTATAGATTTACTATCCTGTCTTCCAGGGGTGGAATTCAAATTTTTAAACAACCGGTTCTGTGGGCGTGGCCAACTCAATATCATTCACATCGAGGCACGCATCTCCTCGCCTGGCCTCTCATGACTGTGGGATGCTGCAACAGTCGTCAGTGTGAAAAATGGTCATAAGTCACTTCTTTCAATGTCATTGTAACTTTGAATGGTCGCTCCACACAAGCAAAGTACCAACAAAGGAGGGGAAGAAAACTCCAGAGAGGTTCCTGAGACAGGAAGTCTGGTCCTGCCAAGAATGTAAGAAGGGTTAACGGAGAGGCAATTTCTGTAAGCAATACCAGAATGTTTCCTTCCTGCCTTCCTGACAGGATTAGGCCAGTAATTACTTCTAACAACCGGTTCTCCGAACTGCTTAGAATGTTAACAACCAGTTCTAGTGAATAGATGCGAGCCCTGCTGTCTTTCCCCCAGACATTCTTGTTATGGGCCTACCAAAATGGTCTCTCACTTCCAAATTCATGTAGCACTCTGCCAAGAGTTCTCATACAGCCAACCACAATCCCAGCCCAGTTATCCTTCAGTTCCAATGCTAACATCAGGATTTCAAATGCCCCAAGAAAACATACATTCAGCAGACATACTTGTGCCCTCTATGTTTTCAACTATAATTTCTATCCAACCTAACTTTGCATGACTTGCAGCAACATTTAGCTGGGTTTTTCAGAATCCCTGGCCAGTCTCCGGCAGCACAGAAAGCTGCAGTTCCAGAAGCTGTGGGTGGTCCAACACTGGAGGTTTTTAAGAAAAGACTGGAGACTGATTCGTCTGAAACGGTTTCCCGTTTGAGCAGGGGGTTGGACTAGAAGATCTCCAAGATCCCTCCCAACTCTGTCATTCTGTTATATCTAGCATCTTCTTCCCTCTGCCATGCCTGTCCATGCCTAGCCATCAACCGACCCCAAGCAAATTAAGAAGCAGTCAATTCAGAGCAGTCTAGATATAACTTCCAGGAAAGCTTGCCCTTCTAAGGCAAGAAATTAAGAGGGCTTCCCCCGTGGCTTCCTCGGAGCCGCTTCTCTCAAACGTTCCCAAGTTTGCAAACTCACCTCCAGTCAGGGCTGCTTACCAATGGAGTCTTGCACACAGGATCGGTTTCGAGCTGCCTTCCGAAACTCGCCGCCCTGCCGAACAACAAGCAGCCTCCGGAGAGTTGAAAGCAAGAGAAATCGGGCTTCTCTTCCAACAGCCCACCCCTGGCTTTCCAAGGCACAAAGTTGCGCTCGCGGGAACTGCGGAGGACCGCAATGCCACAGAGGCGACGAGGCTCCTCTCTGATTGACGCTTGTGCACCGTTTTTTTGCCTCCGGCAGGCTGCCTCCGCCCCGCGACGCTGCACGGCGGCGAAGGACACCGCCCCCTCCCACGAGCTTCCCAGATGCTCCCCACACGTGTTCCTCCTTCCGGAACCTCCTCGTGTTCTCTCTCTCTCTCTCTCTCTCTCTCTCTTCTGTCACCTAATTATCCGGATGAAAGGAACCGGGCAGGCCTTGCTAGCAGAGCGTCGAAAAGAAGGAGCGCTTTCCCATTGGTTAGAAGGCCACGCCTGCGCAATCGCTTTTCTCTCGGCACCCCTCCCCTCCGGCACCCCCCTCCCTCCTTCTCCTCTTTTTTTTCCCCCCACCCCCCCTCCCCCGCCGCCGCCGCCGCCGCCACCACCGCCGCCGCCGCCGCCGCCGCCTCCCCCGCTCGGTTTCTCCCGAGTCAGTTCCGTCAGTCATGGAGCGGCGGTTTTCAGCCGCGACGGTCATCGAAGCTCCTCAAGCCGCCGGAGGTTGCAACGCGGGACGTCCGAGCCAGCTTAGTTCGCAGAAGGTTCCCCCGGGAGGAAAACCCGCTCGCGCCACCACCGGAGTCCGCGATCTCCGCAACCCCGGCAGCAACGGCGGCGGCGGCGGCGGAGTCGGAGTCGTCTCGCGCGGCTGGGCGCAGTGACTGACGGCGCGAACCCGGGAATTCTGTCGCGTGCCTGCCTTCGGGAATCACCCACGTTCGCCGCGGCTCGCGCTCTCTCGCGCTCGCCCTCTCTCTCTCTTCCTACTTCCATGCCTGCAATGCTCCAGTGAGTATATTTCTTCCCCTCGGAGCTGCCCCTTTCGCTCGGGGCGGGTGGAAGAGAGTCCCGAGGCAAGCCGAGCTGCGCGTGGCGCGCGGAAGCGATCTCGGGCCCTCCCTGGCTAAAATCTGGGCTCTGTGTCTTCGGGTTTTTTTTTTTCCCTTTCTTCCCGCCGGTGCAAGCTGCCGGAACGGCAGGAAGACCGAGTGGGGTCTTTCCCGGTCGTGCATGGTCCCCCGATCACCTTTTCTATCCCTCTTTTTTTTTTTTTNTTTTTTGCAAGTGCAAAAAATGTGGCGGAAAAGGCATAGAAACGGGAAGGATGGTCTGTGCATCTTGCCTGGCTTACGTTGGGAGCATGAAGCCACACAGTCCGTGAAACTTTCCGACTAAGTGGACTGGATTGTTGGCCGCCGTGTATTGGGTTCTGTTTCGTCTTTTGCGTTCTTGATGCTGAGTTATCGGTGGAGATAAGCAAATAGAGGGCTTTGACAAAATAGCCACAGTAGGGATTGGCAGTACATTTCATTCATTGGAAAATATCATCATTGCTTATTGTACAGAAACACTTGACAATCCAAGACTGTTGGTCCTGTCGTGAGTAGTATTTAGGGAGACATGTCTCTGATGGAGAGAAAAAAATACCATTTGCAAAACTGAACAATTAGGAGGGCAAGCAACAATTCAGTCAGCATGGTAAATTATGAAAGTTGTGGAAAGCCACACATTCCCCACCCCAGGGGATATCACCTGAAATATTCATCAACAGTAATACTGCATAGTGTTGAAAAACCATTTGCAAATACAGATTTCCAAGCAATTTAATATTTGATGGGCGCCATGAAATCTAAAAAGTTAGATGAACACAGCGGTTCTGGTTTCTTTGATCAATAGACAGGTTAAAAACACTGCTTTATGTGATGTGTAAATTAGGCCAGTGAAGATTTGAAGTTTTCATTGACAAAATCCTTGCCCAACGTTTTATTAAGATTTTGTTTTTTAAAAAAATCATAATCCCAAAAGGGTTTCATTGTCATTGTCCATCTCAAACTGCTGAAATCTACACACTATCTTCCAATATTGTATGAGGGGTTCTCTTGCATTGAAACAGGGCAGAGGCTTGCAGCTGACACTAATTTATGTCTTAAGAAAATGCTACATAAAATGTATGGTTTTACTGTTTCCTTGAATCCTGCATCTGTCTCTTTGAAGGTCATGAAACGTGTACGCACCGAACAGATTCAGATGGCTGTTTCCTGCTATGTCAAGCGCAGGCAGTACGTAGACTCAGAAGGTCCTCTGAAACAAGGGCTGCGCTTATGCCATACAGCTGAAGAAATGGCTGCTAATCTAACAGGTAGGCAAGAAAGGAAGAAGCGGACTTATTTTTATCGTACTACAAAATGTCAAGGCATTTACTTGGAATGAGACTGAACATAATGAATCCAAGTTAGCAGCATTCAGGTGGAGGGGGACTCAGAAAAGTCAAAATGGTCGCCAATGAATACATGATCAAAATCCCATCCTTTTTTACATGCATGGCATGAGCAGTGTACTTAAGGAATGGGATATTTATTGCATGGTCACAAATACCATCCAGACTTATTTGACTTATCTGAGAGAGAATAACCAACCCAAAACCTGCTAAGCCATTTTTTATGGCTAAAAGGTGGGACTAGAACTTATGATATTCTGCTTTCTAGCCCAGTGCTTTCACCACGAGACTAAAATGGTTCTTTAATTAATCAGTTGATTTTTGCAAGGAAAACTTGCTAGAAATTTTATAATGAAACATCAAGTTCATAATTGCTATTGCTGAATGTTTGAAAGTGATTCATTTGGGAACTGCATCTTTAAATTATTGTATATCCTGATATATTGAGATAAACTGAGCATTTATTGATTGAGTTAAATTAAATTAGCGACTGAATTGAAACATTTATTTCACAAGTGAAATAAAATTATGGGAGGTTGTATGGTTTAGAAGTGGTTAATATGTTCTAAACTTATGAGTTCACAACATACTTAAAATGTTGGTGTGGTAATTCTGGGTTCTATCGATATGTTAAATTAATCTAAATAACTTAAGGATGTTGTGTCATTTTTGGACAGTTCTATATGAAATAACTGATTTTAAAACAAATAGCAATAAAGTGTGCAACTTGAAGTTATGATTGGAAGATGGGGGGATACCAGGGACCATAATTATGTAAGCAACTACCTGAACAGTAGTAAACAGTAAAAACAGCTTCATGGGAAAACAGGTATATGCACCAATCATTCTTGGTTGCAGTGATGCTGGAATACATGTTAATAACCTTAGCCACATCTTCAGAGCTTATTATCTTTGTATAACTTGTATAAACCCACAGAAAATGAATGCAAGACTCTAATTAAATTAATAGAATTTAAATGATGTAGGTTTTGCATGGCACAAGTTGATAAAAATAGATTCCTAAAGTGTCTTTTTTTCCCATTTTTGAGAACTATTAGCCAACTTAACTGCAAAAGTTGCTTCTAGATTTCTTCTTGTGGGACTTTTATGGGACGCTAACAGTGAAATTTAGATTTCCAGCTTGACAGGAAATTAATTGTAAAGGTTCCACTATAAGCAGAATCTGTAGCGATGCTGAGCCACAGATCTAACCATCCTGACGGGTTGCTTGTAGATATAATCGAGAAAATTATGTTGGTGGGGTTATAATCACAATGAGGCGAATCCAAACCTGTGTTCAGGAAGGAAAAAGGATTTAATGCCCATCTTGCCCTTTCAGTTCTTTGCTTGTCCCGAAGGTGGAGAGGATTTGCTGAAGGAGATAGGCTTCCTAAAAATCAGACAAAAGCTATCTTTTGATAGCAGGGGCTCTGATATCAGAGTCTCTGTCTTTGATTGCCTGAAATGCCTCATTTTTGCATCTATTCTCATGCTATAGTACATCGTATAGAAATGGCTCAGTGGAATTTCATAAAATGGGAAAGTCTTTTTCCTTCATTCTTCTCACCCACTTTCTTTTTAAAATTGCCTGAGATAAGTTCACACAGTTAGTGATTCCCAAGCTTAATTGGGATTCTAGATTGTATAGATAGCTATACTCAAGGTAAAATTAGTATGAGTACAGTTCTTCAAATTTATGGTGGACATTTAAATGGAGATTTAAAAATGATTTGATTATTAACTAATCTCCACTTAATTTAGGAATGAACCTAGTTGAAAGAAATAATGTATTCTGACATTTTGTGTGTCATCAATTTTCTGTGATAGTAATCCTTGATAACAAGCTATGCTAAATACTGAAGTTTTTATTTTGGGGACATGTTTAGTTTAGTTACATGTGTGAATTCATTCAACTGTATATAATGAAAAAAACTAAACTGGATTAATAGAAATATTAAGGCCATTACCTTAACAATCTTAATTTATTTGTAAACTTTATACACAGACAAGTATACCAAGCATTGCGAAATATTTTTGACCTGATTGATACCTCTTCCATTTGTCCTATAAAAATAGTGGAAACAGATGTTTACTAGTTTGTTTTAAAAATGCAGAAGTTATGTGTTTCGATATAAAAAAGAAAGTTACATTGCAGCATTCAATGCATTTGAAAGCCAATTGTCTTCATTTTTTTTTTTTTAGTACAATCTGAATCGGGTTGTACAAATGTGATTTCTGCCGCACCCTGCTTAGCAGAGCCCCAACAATATGAAGTACAGTTTGGGCGGTTGCGCAACTTTCTGACAGGTGGGTAAAATCCAGATTGGAGCCATACATTTGTTAAGTGAAAGGTTCCTGACATTGTATGCCAGATTTAAGAGTCAAGCAAATTTCTCCAGCACTGCATGCATGCTTTCGTCCTTTGTAGACAATTGCATAGCTGTTGTATTCATACATTTGCAAATGTTGACATTCTGGCTAGGGAGTACTAAAAAAAAACCCAATGCACAGAACAAGTCAGATCAACCAATCAGCATGCAGTATGCACCCCTTTGCATGACATGGGAGGTATTTGTATTGGCCTGTCTGCGGCCATTTGGAACCTGAACTTACCCATCAATCCCTAGATATGTGATAACAGCTACAGGCGGTTGCAGGCAACTCTAAACCAACCTTTAGTCATTGAGCCAAGAATGTGATTTTTCAAAAGCCATTGGAATGTTGGCCCCTGCAACTTCCATTTCTAACTCTTGTCTCTGCTCTGATGGCAAGTTATTCTCTACCACAGATGCCATAATAAAGTAAAGAAGCTGAGAACCTTCTCTGACTTGGAGTTCCATGGACAGAATGGCATTCTGTTATCAAAGCAAATATTTTAAAGGATTAGAGTGTCTTGGGCTACTTGTTTGCCCACCCCTAATTCTGCCACAGACAGTTCCTATGTGAGTTTTAGAACTACCCTGTATTTCTTCAAGAACAAAAAGTTAATGTTGAATATTCCCTGTTTAAAAAATATCATCAAAAGGCTATCTGTGAAAAGGATGGGAGCTGGATTGTTTAATTGTCATTCTATTTTAATCTGCTGAGCACTCACTGAGGAAAAATGACAGTTCTTTATCTTTGGTGTTTAGATTCAGATTCCCAGCATAGCCAGGAAGTGATGCCTCTCCTGTACCCTCTCTTTGTCTACCTCCATCTCAACATGGTCCAAAATGGCCTAAAGAGCACAGTGGACAGTTTCTACAGTCGCTTCCATGGGATGTTCTTACAGAATGCCAGTCAGAAAGACATAATTGAACAGTTACAAACTACATTAACAATTCAAGACATCCTTTCCAATTTCAAACTTCGGGCACTTCTGGACAATAAATATGTGATCCGCCTTCAGGAAGACAGCTACAACTTCCTCCTCCGCTACCTCCAGAGTGATAATAACAGTGCTCTCTGCAAAGTCCTGTCCTTGCATATTCACCTAGATGTGCAATCTGCTAAGAGAGTGGATTATCAGCTCTATGCTAGTGGTGGCTCTTCACGCAGTGAGAGCAATGGCCTGGAACCTACTGACATGCCTGCTTCCATCCTGCAGAATGAAGCAGCCTTGGACCTCCTGCAAGATAGCATTAAAAGAGTCAAAGATGGGCCACCATCCCTGACTACTATATGTTTCTATGCATTCTATAATAATGAGCAGTTGCTGAATACAGCAGAGATCTCGCCAAATAGCAAGTTGCTGGCTGCTGGTTTTGACAATTCCTGTGTAAAGCTGTGGAGCTTGCGGCCCAAGAAGCTGAAATCTGAGCCTCACTTAGTAGATATTTCCCGAATCCACTTGGCCTGTGATATCTTGGATGAAGAGGTCAGAGAATCTTGTTATCCTGAAGGTTTTTTTTATTGAATCATAGGTAGAATGTATTATGTTTATGTTGAAATATTTTATGTGAGAGATTTTCAAAATTGTCAACAAAAAGCACAATCTGCCTGATGTTTTCTTCTACACATTAGTCATATGATTAGGCTGGGTAGATAGGGAGCCAACAATATTTTGCCTCAATAAAGTTTTAAATTAAAACTGCCCATTTCCCCACCTCTGATAATAGTAGAACTGATCAAATACACGCCCTTATTAAATTGCACACTTCATTAGCCAATTGTGACTCATGGTGGCAATTTCATTCTTCATTTGCACTTACGGTAATACACCTCAACTTTTCAAAGGTACAAATAGAGATGAGTTATAATATTGGAGTCAGAAAAGGAGATTCGGAAAGTGCTTTAAGTTATAATCTCAAATTTGTTCATTAGTAGGAAAGTTACTTTTAGGTCACCTGTACCCCTGTATGAACTCTGGGTGTTCAGGGTGATTTTAAGACAGAATTAAATAAGATGCATGATTAATCTAGCTATTATTTCTACTGCATGTATCATAACTGCCTAAACACAGCAGTGGTGCAATTGCCTAAAATAATTTCTAAAGTAGTCTTTTGCAACTAATGCCTAAAGCAGATTGATCAATGATCAAAATAAATGACTTTGGTTACAACAGAGTTCTCCAACGTTTCTGGCTTTCAGACCAGGTGTGGGGGAGAGGGGATGTGTGTGCAGCTCCATTTGTGGAACCTACCTAAGCAACCTACCGCTTGCTTAAATTGAGCGCATGCTGCTCGTGCAGGTGAGGATGTGCATGTGGGCGCTTGCCTGTTTCCACAGCCCAGTTGTAAATCCTTCGGCCCATTAGTGGGCCATGGCCAGTGGTGGAATTCAAATTTTTTTACTGCCGGTTCTGTGGGTGTGGCTTGGCGGGCTTGGCAGGGGAAGGATACTGTAAAATCTCCAGTCAGAGATTGTATTTGCTGGTTCTCTGAACTACTCAAAATTTCTACTACCGGTTCTCCAGAACTGGTCAGAACCTGCTGAATATCACCTCTGGCCATGGCCCATAGGTTGAGGACCCCTGACTCACAGTAATGATATACTATATATAATTTTATAGATTAGTAGTAGAATTGAGGGTGATGGCAAGAGCATCTTACTGAAGGTAAGAAAGGGTCTTTTAGTCTTCTGATAATAGCACAAAATTTGTATATTTTATTATTTTTTCCTTAAAAACAGTACATAATCTTTTGTACTATACAATTTTCCGTCTGTAAAAACAATACAAGCAAGACCCAGTTACATGTTATTATACACCCAGCTGTTAACATAATCCAAACAATATATTTGTAGAAGATGCAAAGTATCTTAACTCCTTTGGCTGTTCATGTACATCTGCACAAGAAGTTATTATGGTTTGATAAGATATGTATAGAATTCGACTTACCAGCAGTTTTAATATTCCAGTTATGGGTCAGATATAGAATAGAAATATAGAATATAATAGAAATAGCAGTGCCTGTTTCTGTCCCTCAGGTAATTTCAGATCATACTTCTTAAGAGACAATTGCTCTTTGAAACGGCAGCTATTATATGGTGTCCCTTGGTACTCCATATCATTTTCAGTGCTTCTTAACATCTGCATGAAACTGGTAGAGAGATCATCAAGGGATTTGAAGTTGGGTGTTATCTGTATATTGTTGACACCCAGATCTACTTCTCTATAAAAACATTGGGTAATAAAATGACTCATGTAAATGCCTGCTTGGTATTAATGGGAGTTGAAGGCAAAGACATTGGATTAATTAACCTCTGAATGAGATATTAATTGCATTAAATTTAAAGGTATAGCTTTAAATTTTGATGGGCCTACATTCTCCCAGAAAGGGAATCTGTAGAAGCAGATGCACTCTATGCTTTTTCTTGCACTAAAATGATATTCGTGGTACACAAGCTGAAGGTATCCAACCTTGATTTCTCTTCATAAGGCTGCTTTTGTATTTGATCCACAAACCTTAGTTAGTATAGGATTTGGCAGCCAAGTTGGTCTTTGAGAAGGACTCAAGAAGACCACTTTTTATAAGCATTTGGGAGTGTTTTTCACTGACAGCCTGTTTATTTCTTTTGATAAAGACATTGAAAAAAAACAAAGCTTAGAGGAAGTTCATCTGAAGAAACTTCTTTATTCTCTTTACAGGCTGAAGATGATGATGATGACATAGGAACTGAAATGAAGTTATTAAGAGGGCACTCTGGACCAGTGTATAGCACAAGTTTTTTGTCAGACAGTTCAGGATTGCTGTCATGCTCTGAAGATACAACTATCAGATACTGGGACCTTGGATGTTTTACAAACACTGTCTTGTACCAAGGACATGCTTATCCGGTGTGGGACTTGGATATCAGCCCTTGCAGCTTGTACTTTGCTAGTGCTTCTCATGACCGTACAGCAAGACTCTGGTCATTTGATCGGATGTATCCCCTACGTATATACGCGGGCCATTTAGCAGATGTCGACTGCATCAAGTTTCATCCAAATTCTAACTACTTGGCAACAGGATCTACAGACAAAACAGTGCGGCTCTGGAGCACCCAGCAAGGAAACACAGTGCGTCTGTTTACAGGTCACCGGGGTCCGGTTCTGTCCCTTGCCTTTTCTCCCAATGGTAAGTACTTGGCCTCAGCAGGTGAAGACCAGCGCTTAAAATTGTGGGACTTGGCATCTGGAACGCTTTACAAAGAACTGCGGGGGCACACAGATAATATCACCAGCCTTACTTTTAGTCCGGATAGTAGTTTGATTGCTTCAGCATCAATGGACAACTCTGTCCGAGTTTGGGATATTCGAAACACTTACTGCAATGCTCCTGTAGATGGCTCTTCCAGTGAGCTAGTTGGAGTATATACTGGACAGATCAGTAATGTACTGAGTGTACAGTTTATGGCCTGTAACCTTCTTTTAGTGACTGGAATTGCACAAGAGAATCAGGAACATTAGTCTTTTTGGAAACGGGACAGAAGATGTTATTGAAAACTAGAGTCTATTATAAACTGAGATTATATATAATTGACTGTGAATTTTCCCCTCTCCCTTTATTAGACATCCAGAATGATGGAAGTACTGTATTTGAAAGTATTTTTTATTTTTGCAAAAAATGATAGGAAGGGAGAGCAATAGGAGAATTTCACTGTAGTTTTACATTAGTGCAGAGTTAGGAAGCAATGTAATAAAGTGAACAGCCCAGAATATTTTTATATAGGAGTAGTCCAAAACCTGGTCCAAACAAGTAAAATCATCACTGGAGCATTTGCACTTAAATATCCTGCATTGATGGGAACATCCTACCTATTTCTACTACTGACTTGTCCAAAGAGCAATTATGTAGTACAGCTAACATCACCCTAGGTAGAAAAATATATTCTGTTCTGAGGATGTTCCCAAATATTTCAATAATGTTTAAAGTAACACCAAAGGGCAGTTTCCCAACTCATTAGCATAAAAGATATTAGATCTAATTTTTTTAAAAAACCTTCCCTTCCATGGGATCTCTATGATCCAACAATGAGGACTGGGTGAGTGAAGAGGAAAGACTATTTCCCACTGCAATCCTGTGATTTCTCAACCTTCTGCAATTGATTTTTGAGAGTAGAAGGGGACTCCAGGAGAAAGAGAGTGTTGCCATTCTATTATTTTTTGAAATACACATGGCAGTTGTTGTCACTACCAAATCTATAAAGTGGTTTTAATTTTTTATATGGACCATAACATTCGCAGCTGTTCCTAGATCAGAAATTTGGGGGTTTCCTGGATCTGTTTGCACTGTGATGATGACATAAAATACTAGATTAATCGATGAAACAATAATTAGCTGTGGATGGAACCAGCAAAACATGGCTGAATTTGCTGTAGCACATTTCAACTCCATGTAGAAAGACAATTCTCCTCCTCAGAAACATTATCTGCAGACCATATGAACAAAGATATCCAGGGAATGGAAGCTAGTATCATTACATCATTAATTAATAGAAGCTTTGTCAATATCTGATGTTTTTCACTGAAATAAACATTTCTGTAAGTTTTCATATACAAGTGTCAGCATGCAAAATGGAGGGGAGATGGGAGCAGCAATTTTAATTTTGTCATTCTAAGAGAAGATCAAATATTTCTGCTTTCGGAAAAAAGATTTTGTATTTTTTTTAATTAAAATGTTTAGTTTAAAGAGAAAAGTTTGGCATCTCTGAATGGAATTCAGATTTTATGAAGTAGATAAACCTAACCTTGTCACATGGGTAAGGATCTTTTTGTATCTTGTCCATGTCAATCTAACAAATATACAAAAATCATCTCTTCAGAGTTCTGTACCATTTTGCAAATTGTTTTTTTTTTAAAATTGAACACATTTTTGTATACAACTTTCCCTAACATACTTTTTACACATCTTGTATGCATCATTTCCCCAAATATATTAATTTTTGTATACGTCTTTTTCAGCCAAAAATACTTTTAAGCCAGATGTTTGCAGGCTCTGAATTTTGTCTGTTCACATTGTGGACTCTATGTTGATGGATCGCATAATTTTGCTTGAAATAAAATCCATGACAAGTTTGTCTTACCCAGATACATGCTGCAAGCACTATTCATGTTTTATGTATTTAATTTATCTATTTTGCAAAGAAGTGGAGGCTGAAGAAAGCAGATTTTAAACAAAGCTAACATACAAGTAACGTGTTTTAAATTACTGATTGCTATTTTAAAATGCAGTAAAATGAGCAACCATTTCTTATCAACTTTAATAAAAATTTATAAAAGTTTCTGATGCTTAAAAAACAATGCAATATAAATAATTGTATCCAGGAAGCAAATCTAATTCAGGGTTTCTTTTCGTAATATATGCAAATGGCAGATATGGTGGTACCTTTCTTTTCGCGGGGAAGTATGTTCCACAGTGTGGGAGCTACCATTTAAGAAGCCTCCATTCTGATTCATGCCCCTCTTGCAAGGATGAGAGTGGTTGATTTTAGCTGCATACAGGATGGGCACACAGAAACAAAAGTTCCAAATCAGAACGGCAGCAAAATTCTTAGAGATCTTCTTGTGATTAGGCTATGATTCCAAAACACAGTAAAAACCCACAGACATCTACAACAGTAAGAATATGCCACAGACAGCAAGAATTAAGCTGCATTGATCTAAAATAGCACAATTGTTTAAATGCATAGGCTTATGTTGATAAAGAGGCGGAGTTGAATCATAATAAATACTCCATGAACAGAAAGCCTTGTACATTTTGTGTTTTGGAGCTGGCAAGTACAGATATTGTCTTTTACATACAATAAACTGAGCCCTAAGATTATACACGTTATATCTCAGTTTATTTATTATCCAGGCAGGTCCTCAAGATTATTGACAAAAATGTGAGAAGCTTAAACTTACACTGAAAGTATTTAACAATAGCCAAGGAAAAGATGCATTTTTTATGTCTATGGAGATTCTCAGTCATCCCGATCATAGTTGTCCCAAAGGTGTTTTGAGTTTTAAGGTCTTCTAGATCTGAAATTTTACCATGTTTGGTGCTGGATTGCCCCAAACATACCTAGTTTACAATTTGGAAATCCTTGAAGAGCTGGTGGCAGTCATAGCCAAGAGGGCTTTTGTGTACTTTGTGCTGGCCCAAAAGTGCTTTTTAAAGAGGCAACTGGGCTTTCTTATTTTTCTTTGAAGATGTTCCACTTCTCATACAAAAAACTCCTTCAGCTCTGAGTTTTTTTTAAAAAAATAGAACAGGTTCAAAGAAGATCAAGAAAGATGTTCCTAACTAAAATCTATAAAAGAGATTATGTGAGGTAAGTATGTTCAGCCATGAAAAAAGATGATTGAGAAGGAACATGATAGCATGTTGAAGTGCAAAGTCAAGAATGGTAACTATAATTTTACCACAGTTGACACTACCTAATGGATTTAATTTACATGAAGGTAGATTCTGACTGAATGTTATTTAAAATAGTATATATATAACTAATAAGAACAATTTGACAATGAAGCTAATTACCAGGATAAGTGGAGAACTCTTTTGTGGAGAACATGTAGCCATGTTGTGGATTCATTCCTTGGATATATGTCTTAAACAAGGCATTGAAGTGAGTGGTTTCCAATTCTGTATTATTATTCTATAAAACCATATAACACGTAATAATGGTCTAAATTGCATTATCTTTCCACTTCAGAATTAAAATTGTCTCCTTAGTGTTTGCTTCTGGTTGGCCTATAAACAAATGTAAGAGGCATTGCAACTTGATCTTCTCTATGTCAACAGCTTTTTAAATGCACATAAATGCAGTGATTTTTCTTTGAGTCTACTACACTGGTTATTTCTAATCAATTTCTGTCCAAAAATAGTCAGTTACTACAAGCTGTGATTTAATTTTATACTTACAAAAACCTACAGGAAAACATAATGTTCATTTGGAATTGCTTTGTTATCGTCTCAAAATCTCAGAGATGAGAGAAATTTCACTAGAGATCACAAAATACTGACAAAAGGACAAAAGAAAATGTCCTTATGGTATGTACAATTTGAGAATATACACTAAAGAATAGACTGCAATTATGAGATTATACAGAGAAATAATAACAACCATAAAAAAGTAAGTAGCACCACATTGAAGATTTTCAATCTAACTTGTTCTCTCACTCTGCTCTAGTTCCAAAAATAAAATGATATAAATTTTCCTTTCAGGACAGGTTAGTGGGATTTCTCACTAGTGTTCAAATACATGTTGTCCTCAACTTACAATCAGTCTTTTAGTGAGAATTTAAAGTTATGATGACATTGAAAAAAGTGACTTATGACTGTTGCAGCATATCCATGGTCTCAATCAAAATTTAGATGCTTGATAACTGACTCATATTTATGATTGTTGCAACCTTTTGCAACCTTCTGAAAAGCAAAATCAATGGGAAAGCCAGATTCACTTAACAACCGTCTTACCAACTTAATAACTGCAGTGATTTACTAAACAAGTGTGGCAAGGTCACACTTGGCAAAGATCATAAAATGGAACAAAACTCATAAATGTCTCAGCAACAGAAATTTTGGGCTCAGTTGTGTAAATCAAAGACAATCTGTAACCTGCTTACTGGTGCTAGAGTATATATTCAGATTCTGATCCTGTTTACCTGTCTGGACATATGAACTTGTTTTTTAAACTCAAAACAGCTATACTTAAAAAACTCCACCATTAAACAGAAATAAAGATTTGTATTATTCCTAAAGGCATTTATTATCTGCTCACAAATAATTCTGGGTTTTGGAATTTCTCACTCCAACAAAGGCAGCACCAGTGTTGCTTCTATTCTCCACGATAATGTATATTTTTCAATTGTCAACTTTAAAGACAAGAATTTCCCAAACAGCTTATATCTCCTTAACTTCACAATATAAATATTTTTTGGAAAGTAGAAAGAAAATCACTTGTTTATATTTTGTATAAATATAAGCATGCATTTATACAGAATTATAAACAAGAGATAGCAGTAAGAAGCTAGTTAAAATACAACATACATTTTAAAGTTTAAAAGGTAAAATATATGTATAAAGATACTGAGACAATAAGAGTTTTCCAGAACTGTGCCCAGCATTTCTCACTGGGAAGGACATCAAGCTTCCAATAAGGAATCTCCCCATTATCTTTGATACAGTACACTTCATATCCTAACATTTATATTTTTTTTACATTTATACAGTAACTTGGAAATCTTCTATCTTAAGGTCATCGTAAGCTTTACTTCAGAAATGTTCTTTGGAGCACTTGCTACATCTTGCAGGACCAGGGACAAAAAAAACCCCAGCTCAATTACGGATACTTGTACATCTGATATATCTGAATTGTAAACTATTAATTACATTACTTCAATGGCTGTTGAGATAGTTGAATTCTCTATATTGGTTTGTACCAGCTAATTCTTCGGTTGGTAGCTTTGAGTATTCAGAACTGAAGAGTCTGTAAATATTTGAGCACGTTTTACAAAGTCTAAGGCAAATATTAATGCAATTACTACAGTATGTGAGGAAANAACTGAAGAGTCTGTAAATATTTGAGCACGTTTTACAAAGTCTAAGGCAAATATTAATGCAATTACTACAGTATGTGAGGAAATGTGGTTTTTCAGATGCAAAATTTGTTCTACAAACTTTGCATACCAACCTGTCTGTCTTCCTAGCGTTTTTTCTGCAAGTGCAAGTTCAGCTGTCTTGCCCCCCAACCAAGTGTTGATCCATTGATTGCGGCAGGAATTGACTGACAGGTTTTGTCGCCGGAACCTGACATCATTGGCTGGGTAAGTGGCCCAGTCATCCCAACTGGCTTTCATNTTGATTGCGGCAGGAATTGACTGACAGGTTTTGTCGCCGGAACCTGACATCATTGGCTGGGTAAGTGGCCCAGTCATCCCAACTGGCTTTCATGAAATCTGATTGAAAGCATTGCCGCTGATGATTTCTATTTCATTCACAAGTTAAAAAAAAAAATCTGCTTCTTTTGGACGCCCCCTCCCTTGTGTGGGCGATACTGTTATAGGAACAATATCAAAAGAACACCAGAAGATGGACTGCCACTCTTACTAGTTGGAAGATGGTGCTATACAATTCAATTTAGCACTTTGCAACCTACTAGGACAGAGGTCTCCAACCATTGCCACTTTTAAGACTTGTGGACTTCAACTCCCAGAATTCCTCAGCCAACTTTGCTTGGGAGTTAAATTTGCTGGGGATTCTGGGAGTTGAAGTCCACAATTCTTAAAATTCCCAAAGTTGAAGATCCCCGACCTAGGAAGAAAAGAGTTTCGACTTTCTTAAACGATATTTCATTTATTCTTATTGAAGAGGTTGAGGGCAAAACTTAAGCAGGATCTTGGAAGGGCGGGCACGGGCTAGCCCGTGAAATCAAACATCCTAAAAGAAAGCAAGCGATCCCCAGTTCTATGCTGGTACCGAGCCAATTGAGCGGATCGGCCTATCAAAGCCTGAAAAATCCGAGCAGTCTTCGGCTCTTACTGTGGAATAAAACAGGTTAAATAGGGTCGGCCTGCTTGCCCTCAGCGCGCCGCACCAACTCGGCCATCGCGGTTTACGGCTTGCTGGTCTTGGCACAACGCTCGGCGAAAGCCGGAACAGCAGAGGGCGCCGCCGGCTTCCGAGCCCCAGCCCTGGGTCGCTGGCGGCCGGTTGAGTAGGGAGGAGGAAGCCTCAGCGGGAGCCTTATCAGCGGGCAGCAGCGAGGGCAGGGCCGCGCTTCATGGGGCCGCGCCGACCCAGTTCCTGAGGGGCCGCCCTCTGCCCGCTCGGCCAGAGCGAAAAGAATCGCCGCGGGCTCAATGGCGGGCTTGGCTCTCCGCCTTCCCATGGTGGTGCGGCTGTGGCGACGGCAGAGCCTGCGGAGCTCCTCCTGGCCTCGGCTTCTCTTCCACCCGACGGTCCCCGGGAGCGCGGCATGGACCGCGGAGAGGTGCGGGGTCGCCGCTTTGGCCCCCGGCACTCTTCACCGTGTGCCGCTTTTTTCCCGCCCCGCCTCCTCCTGGGCAGCCGCGGCCGCCAAATCCTCGGGGAAGAAACCGGGCGACCCCCAAGGAACCGAGCAGCCCCCGCCGGCAGGGCCCGACCAGCGCGCAGTCTCGGACGCGAAGAGGCTTTTGGCGTTGGCTTATCCGGAGCGCTTGAAACTGTCAGGTAATCTCTTAAACCCCGGCCGGGTCTCGCCTCCTCCACGGCTGCAGCTCCCGGGTTGCAAAGCGCGCGGGCCGGTGGGGAACCAGGGAGGGAGATGGATTTTTATTCCTGCAGTGTCCCTTTCCCCTCACCGGGAACTTGTCACCGGTTCGGTCAGGTAGCAAGGGAAAGGCTGCCGCTCCTGGCTGCCTTGTTCCACTCTGCCCTTCGCTCCACTCCAACGTGGGCTCAAACAAATGCCCACTGACGGGGATGCCCCCGCGCTGCTCTTGACTCCTTTGCTTGCCCCTAAGGTGCTTTTTCAGAGAGGCAGTTGTCCTGTCTGCTAACAGAAAAGTCCAGTTGCCTCTTGCAAAAACATCCCTTCCTCTCTCGAGCTTTTTCCTCCAAAAAGAGAGTGGGGGTTGATCCTCAGCTCCAAGTTCTTTGATCCTAATGGGGTTCTACTCAACATGGATGTCAAGCCCATGTCTGTGACCTCCTTGCAAAAAAATCCTTGCGTATTGGACTAGAAGACCTCCAAGGTCCCTTCCAACTCTATTGCTCTGTTTTACTCCTGCTCCCAACCATATCTGGATCACCAGTTCCCTTTCATTTGCACACTACAATACTGTGTGTCTCTGTGTGTATAATTATATGTTTATGTATATGTATATATGCATGAGTGTGTGTGTATGCTGTTCAGCTTTGTTCGGGTATTTTCCCACGTCATTGTCGTTGTGCTTTTAAAATTGTAGCAACATTTCGGCAGAATCTCAGCTCTGCTTGCACTGGCACGAAGCCGAAAGTACCAGCCTGAGGATGGCGAGTGGGACCTCATCGAAATGTCACCAAGATACTCTTAATCTTACATGGGAAAAGACCCGAACGCACCTATACCTACACACCTGTACCCATGAAAATCTGTGTGTGTGTGTGTGTGTGTATGGATCTTTGGTTATTCAGGTTTTCTCCCGTGTCAAACAAAGCCAAAGACACAAGCCTGAAGATGATGAATGAGACTTCATTGAAACGGCACCTAGATACTTCCAATTTTATGCAGGAGAAAACCCGAATACCCAAAGATCCACATACGAATACCCACAAAAACCTCAGGAAAATATATATGTGTGTGTGTGTGTGTGTGTTATTTAGCTTTAACACATGAAAGCCACAGGTCATGGCATCAACTTCAGTGGCTCAACAACCCTAAGCACTTATCGAAACCCCCAGCGCCACAGAATCATCAGAGAAGCCATAGAGATTGAAAAAAGACCTGAAAGCATGAATAGAAGAGATGATTCACCAGACTGTCAATCATTTGGAAGCCTGCACTCTCAAATAGAAGATCTCCACACCACAAGCCAGGCAAACATCTGGGCACAAACAGACTCCCCATGATACCTCCAGCCTCAAACACACCCCAACCAGGCACCCAGATGAAACCTAGGCTTCCTAATAGATAATAGCCATCCTTTCACACGAAGCCAAGCTGCACTGAAAGCCTCCAACACAGGAACGAGTGTTGCCAACCAATCAAAAGCCAGAAAACAGACAGAAGAAACTAGAAACACCCAATCAAGCAAACTCCAAGACCAATAACACCGATAAAGACCAACACTCCCAACATCAGGATAAAGAAACACCATCCTGGGACAACATAGGCTAGCCTCCAAATTTAAAACTAACAGCTGTGATAGCATGACCCACATACGAACTCAATACAGAAGCCTGATGATGGCAGATGAGATTCTGCCAAAACGTTGCTACAACTTCAACTTATGAACATTTATTTACTGACTGTTTGAAGTTAAAAAGGCACCAAAAAAAGAGGCTTGTGACCATTTTTCAGACTTACAACATTGCAGCATCCCTACGGTCACATGATCAAAATTCAAATACTTGTCAACCAGCATGTAATTATAGCAGTTATAGTATCTTGGAGTCATGTGATTGATCTTCTGATCAGCAAAGTCAATGTGTAAAGACTTAACTGTGTTACTAACCTAACTCCTTTGATTCACTTAACAACTGTGGCATGAAAGGTAGTACAGTGGGGCAAAATTGCCTAAAGAACTGTCTTGCTTAGCAACAGAAATTTGGGGCTCAATTGTGGTCATGAGTCGAAGACTGCCTAAAGCAGTGGTGGCTCACCTTTTTGGGCTCCTGTGCCAAAAATTGTGTATGTGCTTGCACACTCACGCTCACCCAAAAGGCAATGTGTGCATCCCCCTATGCCCCTATGGTATTTTCGGAAAAACAGGAAGTGACAAAACGGCTAGTTTTTGGCCTGCAGAAGCCTTCCTCAAGCCTTTGGGAGGCTGAAAAAGGCCTTGAAACCTGCCTAAAATCATCTGTGAGGCGCGCACATATGCAGTGAGGTAAGTTTGCCTACAGCTCATGTGCCGGCACAAATGGCTCTGCGTGCCACAGGTTTGCCATCATGGGCCTATAGTATCTTCTGGAAGTCTTGAGTTGCATCCGTTATCATTTCTCACCATAAGCCTTTTATCCAGACTTCTTAGCATGATTTGCTTTCTGGAGGGGGAACTCTGATATACTGTGGGCTGCTGCTGCTTATTTTTCTTCTATATCTGAATAGTAGAAATACTTGGGTGGGGGCACTTCAGGGGTGCTAAAACAATCTGATATTGGCTGAAAAAATCTGGACAGCCTCTAGATGACAGCAAATGCTGTGAACAAAGGAAACTTCATTGGCTGCTAACTCTTGGCCATCCCAAATATGAGGGGTCTAAATTAGGGATCCCCAAACTTTTCCACTTATCAACACATGAAGTTTCAGATTGTTCACTGACCCCTAAACATTTATATGAAAATAACTTAGTAAATACTACATTAATAGTACTATTAATAATAACAATAAGTGACATCCATATGAATTGCTAATTCTCCACCTCACTTGGGATATATTCACATAGTGCTCCAGAAAAAATGGGGTTGGCTAGGTTTTGATTCCAATTTTTGCAGATCCAGAGAGTTGGAGTTTGGAAGTAAACTAAAGTTCAAACCATTTCCCCACTGTTAACTTGTGTCCTATGTTGGCACAAATCAGTGCCATTATCTCAGTCTTGCCTTGTATTTCTTGGGACTTCTGACTAAATCTCCTGCTGATTTGATATATATAATGTCTATGCATCAATCATTACAGTAATAATGTTTAGTTTTCTTTGATATATTACTAAAGATACTGCTTGATATTATGCCATATTGCAAAATCAAATTATATAATACCCACAGCTGCACCCACCGCAAAACAGTTTTTCATTTGAGCTTGTGGTGAAACTGTTCAAGTCAATTGCTGCATTAAGAATGCAATAAAACTTGAATCTATATGTAGTTCAAGAGTTGAGATCTTGCATAAAAAAGAATATAGAGGGATTTAGCTCATGTCGTAGTTGGCTTTTGCAGCAGTACTGTGGCAGGGTAAATTGAACATAATCAAAGTTTAATGTAAATAATTTAAATTTATTTAAATGCAAATTTAAATAAAAAATAAGTAGCATTCATAATGTGGGTTACATATATGAGATTGTTAAATGATCCCTTATATAATTTACAGGTGATACGGGAGGTTTTATAAAAGTGGGGTTTGGTTTTACATTATTTCAAATTGTTATGCCAGGTTCCTTAAAATAGTGACCTAGGGTACAAATAATGGCAAAATATAATGTGGCTTGTTTGATTTTTTTTATTTAGCACAGTGTCAGCTGAATCATTCAGCTTTGTAAATTGTGGTTTATGACTTTTATCAATGTAAACCCAGTCATTGTGGCTTGTGTAAACTAGGTTTCTGTGAACTAGATCACTAAAGTGGATTTTTGTTCTATATGTCTGATGCATTGGATTTTGATTTTTATCAGTGTAAAGCCAGTCATTGTAGCTTGTGTAAACTAGGTTTTTGTGAACTAGATCACTAAAATGGATTTTTCTCTATATCTGATGCATTGGATTTTGGTAATATGCCATATTTTTAAGATGCAGTCCTTCACACAGCCACCCTTACCTGGGATTATGCTAAATTGGCGGGAGATTATAAAATACCTTGCATTTAATTCAAAAACCCAATAAAGGTTGCATTCACAATTTCAGTTTAATCCACTAGAATAGTGTTAACATTTAAAATATTTCTTTGTATTGTTTCTATAAAAAGCTTAAGTGTTTTATGAAATGTTAACTTAGAATAATTACTAAAAAGGTAATATGTTCATTCCCCTCCCTCCTATCTAGCTGCTATTGGATTTTTGGCTATTTCCAGTGTCATCACTATGTCTGCCCCTTTTTTCTTGGGGAAAGTTATTGATGTCGTTTACACAAATCCATCTGGTGACCTTGCAGAGAACCTATCCACGCTCTGTGCCTTATTAACTGGAATATTTATGCTCGGTGCAGCTGCCAATGGAATACGTGTCTACCTCATGCAGATTTCAGGTACCGGTAATTGGATGTAAAATTACATGGTTTTGTGAGCTGTATAGGCCAGTGGTAAATAAGATATTCAAAATACAGAGCCAGATACAACAAGAGTTTGTTGCCAGTGGATGGTCAGGCAGCAATCCACATGTGACCTAGAATTCTTTCCCAATCATAGAAATTGTGCTATTTAAACAAAACAAAATAAAAAAAAATTACAGCATAATTTCTATGGAACAAGCAGAAAAAAAACAAGAACAAACTTGAAATGCCCTTTTCTGTCTTATAAATTATTACCAAGAGGCACAAAAGATCTTATTTCTTTTGTGTTTGTAACCAATATTACTTCTTGATCCAGTATTTCATATATGCGTATAGCTCTCTGCCTTTCTGGGCAATACATTTCTTACCAATAGAATATTTGTAGCTCAGGACTGAACTCTGGAATCCTTGTGCTTTCTACGCTTAGTTGTTTTCTTGCAGATGTTGCATTATCAAATTAGGTAGCATCTAGCACCGATGATGTTACCTAGTATGGGAATGAAATGTCTGCAAGAAAACTACCAAGCTCATAGAACACCAAGGACCTGACAATACATTTCTTTCTTGGTGCTGATAAATAGGATCTAGTTACTGGATAATAATAGTAGCTATTGTTTTGTTGATTACAAGATTATAACTGAGTGTAGTACAGACATAGAATAAAATTACAGTTGGAACATAATACATTACCATAAGTATATCATAATGTAAAATAAGGAGCTTTTATACTAAAAGTACATAGCATATAATAACCACCTCAATAATATTAATAGGTACAAATTCATTTATTTTAAATCTATTTCACAGGGCCATGAAAAAGAAGCATTTTTATTGCTTTTTAAACTTTGGGTGATACGCTTCTAAATATAACCCTGGTGAGAGACTATTCCACAGAACTGGATGAAGAAAATCTCTTCACCATGGTGTGGCTATTCTAGAAGTAATAGAGTTAAATGATCCTTGCTGGAAAATTGGTAAAACACAAACAGACATGATCCATCAGCAGATTTTTGTAATAATCAGCTCTGCCCATATGAAAGGTCATTAAATTGTGATTCCTAGGTTCCTCACGGCCGGAGAGATCTGCAACAAATCTTGAAATTCAAACTAAGCAACAGGAAGGGGAGGGATAAGATGGTCCAGGGAGAATACAATTATTTTATCCATATTTGGTTTCAAACAGTTGAAGCACATCCAAACAGTTGAAAAAAGATGCTCACATAGTATCACCCACAATTGGGACAGGTAAATATAGATGAGACAGGTGAGGGACATCAGAATATAAATGGTAGAGAGCTTGGATTATCACAAATAACTTTGGTGAATGCTCATAATACTAGGGTTTTTTTAACTATTAAAATCCTGTCTATAAATTGCCATACTTCTTTACTGTTTTAGGGCAAAGAATTGTGAACCGTTTGAGAGCAACAATATTTTCTTCTCTCTTGAAACAAGAAGTAGCTTTCTTCGATAAAACCAGCACAGGGGAGCTGATTAATCGCTTGTCTTCAGACACAGCTCTCTTGGGCCGTTCAGTCACTGAAAACCTTTCGGATGGGTTAAGAGCTGCAGGACAGGCCTCAGCTGCTATTGGGATGATGGTATGTGTTTGCATTGTTCTTCCATTTTTACAGATCCTTTGTGTTGTAGAGCGGCGGTAATTACTGAGGCGAATACAGAGCTAACAGTCAAGAAACTTTATGAGAGAATAAAGGTTGCCGCAGCTGCCGCAACAGGCAGTCAGCTGGCAGCAACAGCGTGATGCCGTTTTGACAGCTCCTTTTATAGCGGCTGTCAAAAGGCATCAACCAATGAGAGTGGTTCGCGCTCCCGCCAGGGGGTGGACACAGAGTGAAAACTGTGTGGGAACGCAGCACTCCTTTCCCTGACTAGGGCATGCGTAGTCCTCAAGTAGGCTGGGCGCCTGTGCAGGCGGCCAGATTGTCTCAGTCCTGTGAAGCATGCCAGCAGGGAAGAAGTCCTCCATTCCTGAGGCCACGTCAGAGCTTGCGTGACTGGAAACTCAGCGACGGGTGATTCTGGGTTTAGGGGTCAAGCGACGGTCCAGGTAGGTCTCTCGCTCGCAGTGCCTGGATAGCTTCGGGCGAACGTCAGTGGGTTCCGTGCGGTTGGCGGCAACAAGGGTCATCGATAGCACTCTCCAGCGCCTTCCTTAGCTGGTCGATGTGCCGGCGCCAAGTACGACCGTCCTCCAGTAAACCCTATAGGACTTAGGCCAGTTACTTGGCCACGACCTGCCCTTGCCACCCATAAGGTGGCACTGCGTAATGTGCGGTGTACACTTGCGTCATGCTTGGAAACTTCCTGGTCTGGCATCAGACCTAAGGGGGAGTGATTGGTGGTGCATAATGAGGATGTAACCTTCTAGGGTGGTTCTTAGGTGTCTGCCCATAAGGGCTCGGCCGGGGACTTGTGGTAGTGGCACCAGGTTGTATTTGAGCTAGCAGACCTAGAAGTTAGAGTGCCAGTCAGCTTGGCCAACCTCTCCAGGGCCTCCTTAACAGAACCTGACTGGCCCTTTGCAGCCATCTCAGTACTAGCAGGGTGAAAAGAGCTGTAGGCGTGCCTGATTCCCAGGTGGCTAAATAACTTCAACTCACAGGAGGTGAATTGGGGCGGCCCATTGGTCAGACCACAGTTGGTTTGATGTCAGCGATGCCATGGGGTAACGAATACCCTAGTCTAGGGCCTTTGATAAACTGCTTGCTTGAGTGGTGTTGAGGGCAACAGGGGACCAAGTTTAGTCCACTTTGAGATAGCATTACCAGAATGTACGACCATGTACGGGCCGGCTAGATCAATATGCAGCCGGGACCAGGGCGCCAGCGTTCCTCCCACCTCCTGGAGTTGAAATGCGGGGGAGCTGGCCTGGTAGCCTGCCATGGCTGGCAAGCGCTCACCCAGGTGGAGATTGGGCACCCATTGCCAGGCCACCACACGTAACTTGCGAGCCAGAGCCTTCATCCTAAACAATGCCAGGATTGGCCTTCATGCAGGACCTTCAGAACTGAGCCCTGCAGTTTGGAAGGATGACCACCCTTGTTCCCCACAGTAAACACCCTGCAGAGACGATAGTTCCTGCTGGCGAGCCTTGAAGGGCAGAATTCAGGAGCATAAGGGATTGCTGTCACCCCTTTCCCACCCAGTCCAGACGTGGGGCGATTATCTTGTCCCTTGAGGAAGGAGTAGCATCGTCAAAAGCAGTAATGGGAAGACTGAGATCGTTGATGCTTGAACACAGCAGTGGCATTGATGATGGATCTTTAAAGGAACCAGGCAGAGGGCAGCGCTGAGAGCGTCAGCGTGGCAAAGGTTTTTTCTGGGTTCGATGGATTCACAGTGTATGAATAAGCAGCCCAGGAAATAAGTCGCATCTGGTCATCCTTGGCGGACAAAATCTGTGGGGTTTTGTTTTTCACCAGACAAAAGCCTAAAGAGGCTTGTGATCGGTATTAAATTCAAATTGCCATAGAGAACTATTTGAAATTTTTGACAGAAAACAACTGCAGCCCCAAAAAGCCTCCTTGTCAATCGGCTGTAGTTGCGCTCGGCTGAAGAAAAGGTCTGGAGAAAAAGGCAATGGTGCCTCAGAAACCATTGGTAATCTATGATCAACAGCCCCCGTATGCCAAAAGGAGAAGCGTCGCAGCTTGCACTAAAGGTAGCTGTGATTGAACTGTATTAGTGGAGATGAGCAAAGATTGATGGCATGTGAGGCATGGGCTTCTTGGGTCCCAATGCCAGGATTGTTTGTCTAAAGTCTGTGCAGAGCTCTGCAATGGAAGCCTTGTGAGGGAGGAATGCAGCATAGACGTTGAGAAGCCCTAAGAGAGTCTGGAGTCAGTCTTGTTGGAAGGTGTGGGTAGCCTCGTGGATGGCCCTTTGACTTTGGATCAATTGGCTGTATACCAGGGCGTCAATTCGTATAGCCCAAAAAATCTACTTGTTTAGTGGCAATGGTCACTTGTCTTTTTTAAGCTTGAGACCATTGTTGTCTGAAGCGATCAAGAACTGCCTGACTCTTGTTAGGGCAATTGAGGTTTGTCTATGGCTGAAATTAATAATCATTGAAAATAGGGACTACACCTGGGAGTCCTTGGAGTAGCCTCTCCATTAAAGATTGGAAATCCCCAGGGCTACGCTCACGCCAACTGGAGGGCCGTGCACCTTAAAAAGCGCCCCTGCTGTGTTACTATAGTCTGTAGTTCTGCTGGGTTGGTATTACAGGGAACTGTTGGGTATGCCTGTGACATTCTAGTTTTGCAAAAATATCCCAGGTTCAAAGAATTGCAAAAGTGTGTATGACGGGGACTGAAAGTGTTGTGCATTTGTGGATCTTATTCAGGAGGTAATCAACGCAGATTTCTCACGTTACCAAGCTTTTTTAAGGTGGCCGAACAATGGGGGTCTCCCATTTCGCAAAATCCACAGGGCTCAATACCCCCTGTTTGATAGTTTGTTCTAGTTCCTATCCAACTTGGGGCGAATGCAAAGGGCACTCTACGGGTTTCAGGCGGATTGTATTTGCCTGAGTATCTACATTGAATGTATTGGTGCCTAAGTAACACCCCAACCTTCATGAATACTCAGATAATCTTTGAATATGGATCCACTTCAGTATTTAAAATTAGAATGCGATGCCTGTTACGTTGAGGCCAAGAGCAGGGAACTAGTCTAAACCTAACAGGTTAGGGGGGCACCATCCACCTACCACTAGAGGCAGTGTTTTTGCTTTGTTTCTCCAGAAGGGGTTTCTGTTTGTCTGAGGACGATTTACATCATTCGGTTCCTAGAGCCTTCCTCTGGAGAAACTCGTCAAGATGACTGGAGCTTACTCTGTCTGATTGGGGTTTCCTGGATTCTTCTGCAGACATGCAGATAGCCAGGCTGCCTGTGATTCTTTGAGGGTACTGCTAGGGTTAGGTCCCTTTTGGCTAACAGCCACCTTTGCGCGGCCTTAAGGCCTGACGCCCACAGACTATTGGTCTAAAAGATGTCCTGTCTAGATTAGTCTTAAACCCACAATGTTAAGCAGCTGACCTCAGGCAGCCATATATTCACTGATCGTGTTCCCTCAGGCCTGGAATTCGTTGCGTGAAGGCGATGCCTTCATTGCAATTTTGAGATGGTTTGGGCGAAATAATGATTGGACAGGATTCTCTTGTAAACTCGCCCCCCAAAAATTTCCCTCACAGGACGCGGAGCTACCACGTCGTGGCGAGTGTCAGGATGACTGGAGCTTCTGGCAAAAACTTAATAAAATAGACTTTTTCCTATGGGCTGAAGCTCAGTTACGTCTTATAGCGTCCAGGAAGCAGTCTCAAAACAGTTCCTGATAGGACTCCCAGGTCTCAGCTAACAGTCTGAAAGGGGGAAATGCAGGGTTTGAAGTCATCTCATATCGGCGTTGTCTGTCTCCTCGTGGGTGGGAGGTTAGAAATCTCACGCTTGCAAGAAGTGCCTGCGCTTGTGACAGTCAGCTTGTCGTGGCTCGGCTCTTTTTGAAAGTGACCTTGAGCTCAGCTGTTTCTTGTCCGCTGCCCTCTTATTCGTATCCCACCCTCGTCGCCAGTGTTGTAAGAGCGCGGCATTATCGAGGTGAACACGGAGCTAAAGGCCCTGATCCACAATCGGCCGACGGATGCCAAAACGTATGTAAAAAGGACACAGCTGGACGAGGAAAATGTTCATCTGGTGTTATCGCTCTCAAAAAGTGCCCCAAATTTGCATAAAACAGAAGCGGACAACAACAGAAAGGAACGGATGGGGATGAGGACGTAGCGAGATGTTAAGGGGATGCTTCCACGGAAGCCTAGCGGATGGAAGCGGATGACACATCTGCAGGGAACCTTCCGGGGGAGCCAGTGAGCGGACACGTAGCAGAAGGAGCTGGATGCAGAGCGGATGGCCTAGCGGATGGACGTGATGCATCATGGACGCCGAAGTGGATGCATGCGGCATTTCCTAGCAGAATGCAAAGCGTTCACTGCGCATGAGGGGAGGATGCATTGCTTCACCCCCGCGGATATAAAAGGATGCAGCGTCGCAAGCAGTGTCACCATTCATAGAAGACCTTGCTGCCAGACACATTCTCCAGCCAACAAACCAATGGGGAAGAAGAGGAAGCCGTGCCTAACTCCTGCCAGCCCTGGCAAGCAAGGGACAGGGGCCACCATCCCACCCCCGGGCCCTGACTCTGCTTCTGCTGGGGCTTCTGTTGCTGGGGCTGACTGGCTGGTGCTGGAGATTTCTGCTGGTGCTTAACTCTGCGTGGTTGCTGGTGCTGTCCCATCTCACGTGCTTCTGCTCATGCTTACTCTGCTGGTGCTGTCACTGGTGCTGGTGCTTCTGCTGGTGCTTACTTGCTGGTGCTGCTCCTGGTGCTGCTTGTCTATGGCTGGTGCTCTGGTGCTGCTGGTGCGTTGCTGGTCCTGCTGCTGCTGTTTTTGCTGCTGCTGTGATTGCTGCCTACTCGGGGAGTGGTGTGTTGGTGGACCGCCCCTAGAACCTCAAAGCCCTAATGATGAGGGCACAGAAGGCCCTGCCAGAGGGAGGAAGAGGCAATCGCGCGATAGGGAGAGGAGACAGATACTCCATCGAAGAGGAACATGAGGATGAGATGCTTGAATGGCTGAGGTGAGAACGAGTACCTCTGGCAGAAAGGACACAGGCCTATCGAGACACCAGCGGAAGCAGGCGGCTTGGAGAGAGAAGCGGAGAGCCTGGGCATACACTGTTGAGTCCTCTCGGGTGGTGAAGCACTGACAACCTGGGTACGGTGAAGCCTGCACCTCAAGAGTCTGGCCAGGCCAGCGGTCAAGCCTCAGCGACCGGGGAGACTGTACGTGATGGCCAAGTGCAGGCTTCTTGGAGGGTAGGTCCGCACTGAGGAGCAGCCCCTCTGTCAACCTCTCTCTCAGGAAGCCCCCCAGAGAGACCAGGTCCTCTTCTGGCCAAGAGTCAGCTCCTAGCTGTCCAGGCAGTATCTTTTGGAGCGCCCATGATGGGCGGACCCCCCGACAGCTGCACTCCCATAGGGATCACATTGGAGGACCCCTTGATGCAGTTGAGCAAGGAAGAGGCCGCTGCCACCAGAGACAACCACACCCACACCCAGCATTCCACCTCCACAGAAAGCATGCAGAGGAGCAGACCGGAGGAAAATTAGCCATTACTGTCCTGCTGGAGTCAGGGACACCATCGAAAAGCAGCGTAGATTCCTCGTCTCAGCTGGTACACCACGACATACCATCCTCTAACAGAAAGCCCTTCTCACCTACGTCACCAGGCCTCATGGCATTGTCCGAATCCAGTACCAGGTGATCAACGGAGAAGATCACGTCTTCTGCACAACCCTCCAGGCCCACTGAACCTGCTCCGACCCAGTCCAGGTCATGCTCCTCCACCCCAGGTGATGTCACAGCCCTTCAAGGCTTTCCACAGGCCCATTCACCTTTCCAAGCCATACGGCTACCAGGAGTTCCAGCAGCACAGGCGCCCTTCCAGTTCCAGGCACACGTTCATCGCACGCACCGATGCCACAGAGCGCAGCCAATGCACAGATTGCCACCGAACACTCACCTCGCTCAGCTTCAGACCAGACAGCCCCACAACATCTTCCTTTCCCTTCCACCTCCACAGTTCAAGCCCCGGCCCTCAGACATGCTTCATTGGTCTTGGGACTGACACCCCATGTCATGGAGGAAGTGGCTCTCAACATCACAGGACTAGCAGTTCTCTGAGAGCTTCCTCCAACCACCATCCCCTGTTGTCCTCTCGGGCCAGGCACCTCCCAATGGCAAACTTCACACAGCAACTCTTAGCCACTCCCACTTCCACAGCACCTGACTCTTCCTCTGAGGGACTATGGCGTACACCTCATGAGTGACTGAGAAGGTGCCAGAGATGGGTTGCTAACCTGTTGACTTATATCTTTGCTTGGGACACTTTACTTGGGTCATTTTGCTTTTACAGTTGTTATTTATAAGAAGTTATCTTTGCTTCACACCACTTGGTTCAGTTCTTTTATTAAATAAAGGCTTGTGGAAACTTTAGAAAGGGTTTAAGCTTGCATGGCTTGTGGAGGTTAAGATAGCAGTGGATGGGCACGGCGATACCTGTGAGATGGGTAATAACGTGTGGGATACGGGTAGGATACCTGTGGGATGCGGTAATAGTGGGGATGGGTAAGGATAGTTGGTGGATGGGTTAATAGCTGGTGGATAGATAAGCCTCCAGTGCCAAGCATAATTGGACTGTATGGTCCACCCTCCAGGTGCCACACCTTATGGCCTTGATTATCAATAACATTTAATCATTCATCAACACATTTCAACATAAACACACTCTTATTAAATGCCCTGTTCATTGTAGGGCCACTCAACATACATGGCCCAATCTCATCAAAGTTGTAATGAGACAGGCTGAAGAAGCATCCATAAAGCAGTCTACCATCCTGTCTTGCCACTTCCACTGCTTCAGCTGTGGGAGTTGCACCAGGTGTTTCAGGGGGTTGCGCTTCTTCCCTTCATTGAGCTCTGTTGGGGGCCTTGCACATCCACAGTATCTATCAGGTTTCGCCCTTGCATCCATTCACCAGTCCATGTCCCATTGCCTTGTTGGCGCTCCACAAGCCTGTTCTTGCAAACCTGTCGGGGGTAGCGGCTGTGCGGAATGAGATTCTGCAGGATGCAGCAAGCTTCCACGATGTTCCTCACGTCTGTGGGCGATGCTGCATGTTGGTGAGAAGTACCTTGGAACCTGTTGGCCAGGATGCCAAAGCATTTCTCCACCACTGTCTTGTCCGGACAGCCTGTAGTGAAGATCTCTCTACTTCACGGGTGAGCATCTGGAGGGGCTTCATTGAGGTAGGTTCTGAAGGAGAAGGCGTCATCCCCCACGATGAAGTAGGGGCACATCTTGTATGTCGTTGGGCAGGGGGTCTGGATCTGGGGAAGCCCATGATGAGGTGCATTCCCAGCCCCTCCTTGAGGTGACTGGTGTGGTAACCGGGCCACTGTGAGCGCTGAACCCATTGCCTGAAGCATCGATCGTACATGAACTTGTAGTCAGCATTCGAGCATGGCGAAGAGGATTGATTGCTGAAGAAGCCCTTGTAGTTGTGATATAAGTGGACCCTGAGTGGCTGGAGCTTTGCAGCCACATGCTTCCCATCTATGGCTCCAATGGTGTGGGGAAGTTCCACTTCTGATACCCACTGCTCCTGCAACTTTCTTCCAGCCTTCTTCAGTGGAGGGGCACTGGAGAAGCTCTCCAGGATATTCTTCGATGATGGTCTGCACCACTTCTCGTTGACCACAAGGCTGATGGTGTTGTGTGGCACCCTCCAGGCCATACTGCATGCTCCTGTAGTAGGTCTCTGAGGCTGGGTGGCCGCAGAGTCAGTGCCACCTTCAGCCCAGGGTCCAGGCTGGGCCGGAAGTTGGTGTTTGCCTTGGTCAAAACCTGGGTCTCAGCCGCTCCAAACTTCGTCAACATGGCTCGGCAGCATCCTCATGAAGTGCTGGAATTACGCAGGCGTCTTCATTCCTCAGATCCCATCACAGCTTGTCATAGAGTCCAAACCTCCACTCTCTCCCAATTCCATCGTCGGATCCACACAGCTCTGGACGTTCTCTTCTTCTTGCGTAGAACAGGTGAAGAGCCTGTAGAGGGCTTCACACTGTTGTAGAATGTGGCGTTACCAAAGAGTGAAAAGTGACGATTCCATGGGTGGAGAGACTGGATGCTGGGAAGAGCAGGAGCAAGATCAAGGCTGCGAAGAGGTCTGCACAGGCAGGGTTGCTGTTCGGACTGAAAGTGAGATCCAAGGTGATTTCTCCCCCTTTTTATAGGAAATTATCATTTTTCCGCTAGGTTGTCCTTCTGCATCCGGCTCGACATCCTGCAGACATCCTAAATTATCCGAGGATACATTCCCCAATACAAATGTTTTTTCCCCTGTTTAAGCTTTTATATGCAAGTGCATCCGCTTTCATCCTTTCTACGTCCGTGCTACTGATGTGCGTATCCGTCCGTGTCACGTTTCGCTTCCTCCCTGTGTCGTTCCCTGGAGCGATGTGAGTTGCGCGGCGATGTCGCAGCGGATGTCCTAGCGGATATTGCGGACGCGTAAGATGGACGACTGAGTATAACGGATTTCCCTATGCGTAGCGGATTGTAGAACGGACGCAGTTGCATACTTTATCCGCTCAAAAACGTTTTGTGCAGCTCAAAACTTTTTGAGCGGATTGAAATCTCAGTAGACGGATGCTGGACAGATAGAGAGTATGAAAAACGGACGAGGTGAGTATAAATGATGAATCGCATTAACCAACGGGATGGCAAGTGTTTCTCTCCGTTTTACATCCTCTTTCCATCCGTTGGTGCTGTGTGACATGGGCTTAACAGTCAAGAAACTTTATTGCGATAATAAAGGGTTGCCGCGGCTGCCGGGCTAACAGGCAGTCAGCTGGCAACAACAGCTGATGCCATTTGACAGCTCCTTTTATATCCGGCTGTCAAACGGCATCAACCAATGAGAGTGGTTTGGGCTCCCGCCAAGGGTGCGGACCGGAGTGAAAACTGCGTTGAATGCAGCACTTTGGTATAACATTGTTTCCCCACTTCATCCATCCATCTTCATAGATTTACTGTATTAGAACTAGTTCTGCACATTGCATTGAGGAGCTATTTTAACAACATTTTGTTGAAAAATATCTAATTGACTGGTGTGATAATTAAAAGATTGGAATTGGACTAGGGAAGATTCTCTTTCAAGCTCACTGGATAATAATAGGCCAGTCTTTTTTTCATCAGTCACATTTACGTTGCAGTGATATTCGGGAATGCCAGGAAATTCATGAACGCATGTCTCATTCATACTATAATTCACAGAAAAAAGAAACATAAAGATCACAACAAAATATCAGCCATTAATCATGGTTTACCAGTTACAATGACATTGCTCAACCAAAGACAATATGGTTTGAGGACATACCTTGAACCTAAGTTGTTATGTAGTGCAAATAATAGAATTATATTTAATTACATGTTCGGAAAGAAAAAATAACTCAGTGGACAGAAGTTAACAGCATTCTATTTGTACCACAGATTAATAGTTTCCATCATAAAGAAAAATTATACAATTGCAGCTTGCAGCACTATAATACAGTAGACAAAAATGTTACATTACATATGAATATCTAGAGTCTTTTGACTCCAAATGTCCTTTTTATTTTTTTCTTCCTTAGGTTTTCCCACAACTGATTTTTCAGATCAATCAAGTGTTGCTTCGCTAGTTGCAACAGGAATTTACTGACTAGCTCATTGCCCAAGTTTGATGTTGTAAGCTGAGAGAGAGAGTGACTGGCCCAAAGTCACCCAGCTGGCTTTCATGCCCAACGCAGGACTAGAATTTAGAGTTTCTAGCCTGGAAGCTTAACTACTAGACTAAACCTGCTCTCTCTAAAGGTGTTTTTTAAATTTATCAGTAAAAAAGATTCCCATGTGCTTTGCTTTATATGAATGATGGTGGAGAGGTCACAAGATACAAAAGGGAAAAGTAAAACAAAAAATACAAAAAACTAATCATTGGATCATGTTAGTCCCTCTTCCTTCTACTTTGTGGTTGTAGTGCAGTTGCATCCTGCAGCATGGAAGGGATTGTATTATAAAAGTGACTGGAACTGATGTTGATAGCTGTGTCTTATATAATAGATGTTATTGCTCATAATAACTATGGCATAACTTCAAATAAATAGTTCAGCAATTATTGAACACAACTATTGAATTCAGTAACTAGTACATGAGACTCACCTGATTGGATTTTACAACCATTTTATGACAGGGGTAAGGCAATTCATTGTGGTGATTAAAGAAATCATGTGGTCGTTAAGTGAACTACATGGTTGTTAAGCAGATCCATTCTCTTGAATGTGTTGGGGTTTTTTTTCTGCATACTGGCAAAAATCCCACCAGAAACTAACAAAAACACTACAAATTGTGGTTTGCGGGTAAGCATGCAGCAGTCATAACTTCAGGGGTAAGTCTTAAGTAACTGTCCTTAAATCTGTCATAATGTCAAACAATCTTTAAGTGATTGGTTGTTAAGGGAGGAGGATTACCTATGCATGTAACCCTTGCTTACCAACCATTCATTGAGCAACCATTTGAACTTGTGACAATGCTACATGAGTAGTATTTACAACTGATCTTCAGTCATTGCAGCACCCCCTTCATGTGATCATGATCTGGGCATTTGGCACCTGGATAACAATTACAATATTTCATTGTCATATGGTCACCGTTTGCAACCTTCTTTTCCAGCTTCCTATAGGTAAAGTCCATGGGGAAGCTGGCAGGAGGTCACAAAAGGTGACCACGTGACATCCTCACTTAACAATAACCAGGTTTGCTTAATGGCAACATCCAGAAGCAACCAAAATCCTGGTCCCAATTGCCATTGTTATTAGAGGATTAATTGAAACATTTGATTTATCGATTTAACAAAGCCTCTGTAAACTGCATTTAAAAATTAATCACTGCTTTTTTGCTTCTAGTTTTTTGTGTCTCCCAAACTTGCTACATTTGTCCTGACTGTTGTACCATCCCTGGCTGTCATAGCTGTGCTTTATGGAACGTATTTACGGAAACTGGCTAGAATGACACAGAATTCCCTTGCAGAAGCCACACAGGTAGGTTCTCGATTGTTCAAATGAGAACGTTGAAAGATCGTGCTGAACTGGCCTTTTCTCTTTTCATTCATATCCCCCACAAGTTCCTACTAGGAGTCTGATTGAAGTCATTTCCACGTAGCCATCCTTGTAATTCCCCAATTTGAAGTATTCTTTTTCATACAATCACACCTCAAACTATCTTATAGCTCAAGATGCTTGAAGAATTTGTTCTCTGGGGATTGTTCTTTGAGAAGTTCAGTGTTAATTGATCTGAACTAATTAACACAATGATTCAAATTAGGCTATCCTTTTAGAAGGATTTTGCCTTTCTCTTTCTTATAATATGCTGCCAAATGTATTTAAAAATGCATACTATAATACTATACATAAAATACACTTTAAAAGTATCTTTTAATTTTGGCTGATTAAAAAGAAATCGCTCATTATGGAAATAGTTTTAATATAGGCTTGTGAATGTACATAAAATTTTTTGACAGCCTGAATATAAGGTAAATCCATTCTTCCCTGGCCTTGTATGTTGTATTACAGGGTGATAAATGCATTAGACTATGTAAACAGTATAGCAGAAAAGACTCACTGTTTAATAACAACATGCAATGAGAGCAATCTGGGAAGGCTTATGGGAAATGTGTTAATTCTTAACATTTTGTTTACTACAGTTAGCAGAAGAAAGGATTGGAAATTTAAGAACAGTTCGAGCTTTTGGGCATGAGTTAACTGAAATGAAAAAATATGACAACAAGATTCAGTATGTTCTACAATTGGCCAAAAAGGAAGCAATAGCTGGAGCAGGATTCTTTGGAGCAGTAAGTATATGAAGAAGGTGAGGAATCATCTGTGTATTTCTGATAAGTGTTTCCTTGAACATTTAAATTGCTATTTTGACAAATCTTGTAATTGCATTTTTTTTATCATGACCATCAATAAATTAATGTACTGAATAGGTTTACAGAAATTATTTTAAGTATATAAATATATTATAAATATATTTTCATGAAGCCACTCCATTTTTAGATAACAATGTTATTTATTTTATCATTTTATTTATCACATTTTTAACTGTCCATCTCCCTCATACACTTATGTAGAGAACAGGAAAAAAGCAAGAAACACTAAGGCAAAAAAAAAATCTAATGTTAAGGAAAAAAAATTAGAAAAGGAAATGGAACTGAAATTAATTTTATATCAACATTTTTCATTGTACCACTCTAAAACTTTCTACCTTTGTAAAACATCTTCTACCTTCTACCACATCTGTAGATCTGTAATCTGTATACACATCTGTATACATCTGTATACCACTTCATATGCTGCTTTTTGTCTACTACCTCTCTCATTTTAACCATAACTTTTTTAGTCTTCCCCTTCCTTCTAACCTATTTATTTTTCCTTAACTGTTATTTTTTTTAATCACCCAGCATTGTCTGTGCACAAAAATATACATATGTTCATGCTCTTGACACACATACTTTTTCCAGTAACACAAACATTCCTCATATTTTGAGTTACAGATGCATTGAACAAGCAAAAAGACATCACAGCTGGATTCATTCCTAAAGTAGGACTAGAACTCACAGTCTCCCAGAGTCTTGCCTGGAGTCTTAACCATCAGCTTTACTTAATTCCAACTTTCATCTCCATATTTACGTAGTATTCCAGAACTTAAGCATGTTGAGTTTCTCATATATTTCTCTTAATCAACAAATGCAAAATAAATAATTCTTTTTTACATGGCCCAGAAAGCAGAAAGAAGTCTCATCTGCCTTTCATAAAGCCTCACTGTACTTCCCCAAACTGATGTTGTCATCTGATGACACATTTGAATCAGAATCCTGCCACTTTCCCTCCAAATTAATCCCCTTATGGGTTTTTCCCTTTATATAAAGGAACATTTTTCCAAACATCAGGTACTGATGTAGTCTTTACAGACAAATTAAAATATTGCACAGCCACTCTATGAGCAAACCACATATTATAACATTTCTTCCAGTATACTGTATACTTCTGTAATTTTACTATTTTTCAACTTTCTCATAGCATTTTTTTTTCTTGGACAATAATACTTAAAATACTGGAAGTTTCAGTTCTACTCCTCATTATACCATTGTCATTCTCATAAGCTATCTTTCAAATATGTATTCATTCCAGCATTTCCTCATTTCAGTAAGGTCCCAGATTATTTTATCTACCATTCACTCTGGTAGAGATTCTTTGTTTGGCTCACTTCTTCCACTTCTGAAACAAAGTTCTATTTCCATTAAAATTGCTCCACATTTTCTTTGCCTTATTTAATGTTAACCATTCCTTGCTCTTTTTGCAACTATCTTTTTTTCTCTATATACACATTACACAGTGTATTTCATCAATTTTTGCAGGAATCCTTCTGTTTGCATTTTTCCCTCATCCTGTTTCTTTCACCATCTTTGTGATAAGCATCCTTTTTCATATGCCACATATATTTTTACTGTGCTTTTAAATTATTTTTGCAGTGTTCTAAACAACTTCTACAATCCTCAGCTCTTAGATGCACATTCCATTTGTTCTACTGAGGGGCTAAGTTATATTCAGATTCTTTTTCACATAAACTTTTCATTTGTGCTTGTTCTTCCTGCAATCATTCATTTCAGTGCTGAAATACGGCACTGTTTTTTTCTACTTTGTTCCTTTTTCTCCAATATCTATTTCTAGAAATTACTAAGGAAGTGGTCTTTCTCACATTCAATGTTCTTACTGCCTTTGAACCCTTCATTAAGTTTGGAAAGCAATGAAATGTACCACTCAAGTGAGCACAGAAGCACAGGCACACACCCAAGTAGTTTGTCCTGTTTTACTTTGAAAAGACAAATGAGATACTGCATTTGTTTAGTTATGAATCTGAGGGGCAGGTGGGATGAAGCACTGCATTATTAGCCAGCAAGTGATCATTAATTGGCTGATATTTTCTGGCCTCAACTATTGGCCAGAACATTATAAACACTGATTGCCTGGTTTAGAGTTCTGTGAACTTAAAACCATGTAAATAGACCTATGATGGTAGTCTTCAAAAGCTGAGTAGAATTAAAAAATAATTAAAGCATTTCCAGGTGCATTTGAAACCGGATTCTGGATCAGATGTTGAAAATGCTAGTCATGTGAAGGTGCCCAAAAATAATCTGTATTAGAGGATTGGTGTTTTTAATTATGGGATTCTAAATACTAAGAGTATTATTAGGATAGATTTCTTGATCTTATTTTAGGTCAAGGTGAGGGGTGCCTGTTCTTCCTTCTCTTATAATATTCATCCATACATCTAAAGAATTACATTAAAATCCTGCAATCAGTACTTTTCCCTTTTCTTTCTTTACAGACGGGGTTATCAGGCAATTTGATTGTGCTTTTTGTTCTCTACAAAGGAGGATTACTAATGGGTGGTGCCCATTTGACTGTTGGTGAACTGTCTTCTTTCTTAATGTATGCTTTCTGGGTTGGCATAAGCATTAGAGGTAATTCTGTATATTCTTAAAAGTAAATTTTTAAAACAAATAGATACGATATCAGATCAGAAGACAAAAGATCGGCCATCTCCAATTTGCCTTTTTGCAGATGTATGGAGTACATTTCCCAAAATTGCTAGCTTGTCTGTCCAGTGTTAATCTCTCCTTACAGAACAGCTCTTGTTGCACCAAACTGACTAAACAATTATTCAGGTGCTAGAGCAAGGTTTGGCAACCTTAAACACTCAAAGAGCCATGTGAACGTATTTCCCACAGAAGAGAAGACACCGGGAGCCACAAAACCTTTCCCATGCCTGATTATTTCCTGAGCGGCCACAAAACTAGCATATGAACATTGAATTAAATGTTCTGTTTTATTCTGAAACTTTTCGTTTCTTGGATTTATCCATAGTTGGCCTACCGTGGGTCGAAAAGCTCAATAAATTGTTTGCCGGCAGGTGTCACACATTGGCGGATGTGACACATATTTTGAGCAACAGGGAGCTGCAGCAGAGGGGTGAAAAAGCCACATGCGGCTCCAGAGGGAAACTGTGCTAGAGGGTCAGAGATCAGCAAGAGAATTCATCCAGCCCAGTGTGTCTCAACTTTGCAACTTTAAGATGTATGGACTTCAACTCCCAGAATTCCCCAGCTAGATGCTAGGGAATCTTAAAGTTGCCACAATTGAGAAACACTGACCTAACCTTTTGAATGGTTAACAAATTCTAACTCTGAGGAATGCGAGAGAGAATCTTTTTAGAGAAGTTCTGCCTGCCATTTTATGGATCTTCTTTATTTAAAAAAAGGGAAATAAAACAAATAGTTCTAAGCTATGTGCTTACTTTTTCTGCTGCTAGGGGTGAAAATGAAGGAAGAAAGGCAAAGCCCCTGTTCAATTTCTGTTCCTGCCTTAAACAACCTAATCTTAGGCTATGCTCTATTTAGCTGTACAAGCTGGCTATTTCATTCTAGCTTTTGTAAACTGACTGGCAGAACTTGTTTAACAAACATGCTGTACCTGTTTTTGAACACGTATAACAATAGGGATACTTTTTTTTTTCTTTCCTAGGATTAAGCTCTTTTTATACTGACTTAATGAAAGGTTTGGGTGCAGGAGGGCGCTTGTGGGAACTTATTGATCGCAAGCCACAACTTCCTTTTAATGGTAATGTTCTTAATATTTTGCAGTTGTTTAAGATGGTAAAATATCCATATGTCATGCAATATCACACAAAAATGAACATTTTCATAAATTAGAAGTTATTCTAGTAAAGAATGTAAACAAAGTACACATTTAATGTCACAAATGATCCCAAAAAATGGACTTACTCATTTGATGCCACAAAAACATGCATAAATTGGTTATGGTGAAGATTTTGTGTGCATCCTTTTAAATGGTTAACATCTTGAAACTTCCCTAAACTACATTTCACATCTTACAATATTCAAAATGGATGCCTTATGTTTAGTGCATTTCTTCCTTTAAAAATCCTCCTGACAAGATGAAAATAACTATAATGTCATTATGTTACTATGGCCCCTGTAGCCCTCCAAGGCTTATTTTATTATAGTTATTGGTGGGTGGAGTGGGAATATGTATTCTGTGTGTGCATTCCTACCCAACCCTCCAATAATTTCTCTCCCTGTGCCTTATAGAATGCAGTAAAGCATTATAAAAGTACCACACCTATGGCAATTTGAAATGAAATTGAAGTAGAGTTAGCACTCTGATCAGTAACATCATACATACATAAACAAATGATTTAAGATTTGATAATCCCTTGCTAGGAATAGGAGTGATTTCTTTTTTAACTGTGATATACATCCTGTGCCATTCTACCTTCTTTCATAAAATCACAATTCTTTCATTTCCTATTCTCTATTCTTTTGTTGCTGTTACTGAGAACATGACCTAATTACAGTTTGTCCTCAACTTTCAACAGTTTATTTAATGACTGTTCAAAATTACAACAGCACTAAAAAAAGGATTTATGATGGTTTTTCACACTTAACACTGTTGTAGCATCCCCATCATTATGTAATCAAAATTCAGACACTTGGCAACTGATTCATGTTTATGATGGTTGCAGTGTCCCGGGGTCATTTTGTGATCTTCTGACAAGCAAAGTCAATGTGGAAGCCAAATTCACTTAACAATGATGCTACTAACTTAACAACTGCAGTGATTCACTTAAAAAAACTGGCAAGAAAGGTTATAAAATGGATCTCACTTAACTCTCATTTAGCAACATAAATTTTGGGCTCAATTGTGGTTGTGAGTCAAGGACTACCTGTATATTATCAATTCTGGAGTAATGTAAGAATACCTTTGGGCCCAACTTGACCATAACCAGCAGGTCTTAGAAATGTTAGGCTATGAGGCACCAGAGGAGGAGGGGTTTCATCTCCTGAATGTACCAACAGCTGGGATTCATGCTTTGTTCTGTAATCAGACAAGCCCAAATTAATTGATGGCTCAATTTTCAGAATGTCCAGATTCAAGTAATCCTAGTTTACAGAATCTTAGTAAAGTATCATGTTGACCATATTTATTCTCTTTTAGTAAATTTTCAGTGTGAACAATTGGATTTGTCTTTACTAAAACATGTTTGAATGATATATTATTGATGTTACTTTCATTTTCGAATTTTCATGTCTATTTAGAGGGAACAGTATTTAGCCAAGATGCTTTCAGAGGTGCTCTTGAGTTCAAAAGTGTCAAGTTTGCATATCCAGCACGTCCGGAAACATTGATTTTTGAAGACTTTTCTCTCAGCATGCCTGCAGGTTCTGTCATGGCCCTAATAGGTCCAAGTGGATCTGGAAAATCAACAGTTGTATCTCTTCTCTTGAGGCTTTATGATCCACTCTCAGGTAGCTACATGTATTTTTGTGAATATGTTTGAACATCTGTTACTGGCTATACATCTGATTAGAGATCAAAATACAATTTGTGGAGAAGTATGACCTTTGTAGAATTGGTTGGAAGACTATTTACAAGGTAGTTGAGATAATAACTTGAGCCTTTCTATTACTGAAATAGGAGCAATATATATTAAAAAATCATTTTTATGTTTCAGCTTGTATTTTTTTACAGTTAAGGGAATATTTCAGGCAATGTATATGTAAATTGCCCGTCCCTATGCTTTTCTTGAAAGGATTTGTATGTGCTGGATAGGATGAATGTGCTGGAATCATAATTTCTTATATTAGAGAGAGAGAGAGATGTCTCTAGAAATCACTTATTTTATGCAAGATGAAATCAGCTCTTGCCGAGAATATTTTAAAAAAATAAATTTCTAATTTGATAAGATATCATTATGAACTTCTGTGTATTTTTAACCTCTTCATGCTCATTGTTGTCTAACATATTATCTAACACAATTCTCTTAATTTATTGAAGGAAGCATTACTGCTGATGGGGTTGACATCCGTCAGCTAAACCCACTATGGTTCAGGACTAATATTGGAACAGTAAGTCAGGTAAAAGAGCAGCAAAGTTTTCTTAGAGTATTTGCAGATCCTAATTTATTTTAAAATGTCAGAGGCCTTTTTTTTGCCCCTCTAACTTTTTATTTTGCCTCATGCCCCTTTAAAGCAATCGTACTCATCGCTGTTTATGAAAAAAAAAGTATTCCTTTTAATTTCTATGGTCACATGTTAAATTATTTCATTTATGATCTCATCTGGGCATTTGTGTACCTGTATTGCCATATTCATTATGCTTTTTCATACACTAGGAACCCACTCTGTTCTCATGCTCTATTGCTGAAAACATAGCCTACGGCGCAGAGGATCCATCCACAGTAACTCTTGCAGAAATTGAGAAAGTTGCCAAAATTGCAAACGCTTCTAATTTTATCCAAAATTTTCCAAAAGGATTCCACACTTTAGTTGGAGAAAAAGGTGTTCTTCTCTCTGGTAAGACTATGTCATTTAAAAATCTATTTTTGTAATTTATGGCTGTTATAGAAGGAATTACCTTTCCCTGTTTCATTCTGCTGTGGATTTCATTTTGCTATAAGACAAATCTGTTCTAAAACTTCCTTCTGTTCTTCTTCTGACTTCCCCAAGGGATTGCAGGGTAGGGGAACCGAGACCATATGTCCTTTATTATAAAGGACAGTTCTTTACAGGCAAGTTGCTCATATTTATGACAGTTTCAGTGTCCCAGAGTCATGTGATCCCTTTTTGCGACTTTCTGACAAGCAAAGTCAGTGGGGAAACCAGTTTCACTAAATTTTAGTTTATTTTAATTTAACAACTGCAGTGATTCACTCAACAACTGTTGCAGGAAAGGTCCTAAACTGGGGCAAAACTCACTTAGCAACTTATTTTGGGCTCACTTGAGTCAGAAGTCAAGAATTATCTTCATTTCAGAAAATTGTCCTTTAGATTTATTTATTTTTCAGAAACTTTGTCCTTTAATTTTCTCATTTAATTTTTACTGTGCAAATTGCAGTTTTTCACATTTAATTGAAAAATGTGGAAATTGAATTGTCTTTTTAAAATAAGATACTGTTTGATTTTAGATATTTTTTATTACAGTGGCATTCTGGCAGTTTCCCTTGATTTGCTCCTGAATTTTCCTTTGTAAAGCCTCATCATAAGCATAAACAATTCTTTTATTCTTACTGACCTTTTTTAGATTTGCCCCTTTTTCAGGTTTGTCTTACTTTTTTTTTGCCCCCAAGGGAATGTGATCAGTGTAGTTGTGGGAGATCGAGAAGAGGAAAGGAAGAATTCTATTCTACTAACAAATACTATTCTGTCAGCATCTAGACTAGTGTTTTTCAACCTCAGCAACTTTAACATATGTGGACTTCAGCTTCCCAAAATCCCCTAGCCAGCATTCTGGGAGTCTACACATCTTAAAGCTGCTGAGGTTGAGAAACACTGTCTAGACACTTTTTCTTAGAACTACATATGCTTGATTGTACTGATTTCAATGTCATCTCTTGAATTCTAGTAAAACGCTTAAAATGATCTTGTTGTCTAACTGCAGTGCCATAATCTTTTTCTGCAGTAAAGCATTTAAGTCAGATTTTTCACAGGTGAAAAAAAATAAACTAATATACCGATACATGTCATTTGTTTTTAATGGCAGAGTACTTTAAAGAAATAGAATACATAAAATGCATGCAATATTTACGTTATGTTTTTTATGCAAAGGTGGGCAGAAGCAGCGAATTGCAATTGCTCGAGCTCTTCTGAAGGTAGGCCTTTTTTTCTTCTGTGCCTTTAAAGAGAGAAAAGGAGCAAGGAAGATATACTGTATGACAAAAATGATTTGAATTAAGGGAAATGGGAACTCACATGCATTCATTGCATTTCATGATATACAAGAAATGCAATGAATGCATGAGAGTTCCTATTTCTCTTAATTGAAACTATTCTTTCAATATACTGTTTATTATGCATATTTTAACAGCCTGCTGTTACTGTGCTCTCATTACATCGCCTTTTTAAACAGTTGTAAAACATCTTGTAATTATTGAACCTTATTTTATACCAGGGGTCTTCAAACTTGACAGCTTTAAGACTTGTGGACTTCAACTCCCAGAATTTCTCCTCCAATCCTCAGGAATTCTGGGAGTTGAAGTCCACAAGTCTTAAACTTACCAAGCTTGAAGACCCTTGTTCTATATAGTTTTTATCTTAGAATAACCAGCTGTGAAACCATAGGTTTTCATTAACCATAAGAAGATAATAATTTTGATCAGGATTTTATAAGATTTTAAAAAGTTTTTTGTACTATAAGTGGGGTGGTTGGCTATGTAACAGTACTAGAGTTTGAAATTTAGTTTTAAAATGCAGTCTTTTCAATGTCTTATAGTTTGACCAAGTTTAACATGAAAGAAAAAGGCTTTGAAAATATGTTTTTTCTAACTTAATTTTCTTTCTTTTGGTCTCTCTCCCTCTCTCTCTTATATTTTGTGATAAAGTATTTCAGTAATTTATTAGTATTGCTTTAGAGAAAACATCTCTTGATGCCTATTAAAATCTTTAATAAAACTGACATTCCTTTACATTTTTTTTGCATAAACTTCTGATCTCAATATTTTTGTATTTGTTCTGTTTTTAGAATCCCAAAATTCTTCTTCTTGATGAAGCAACAAGGTAAATAATAAAAATTAGGAAATTTATGGGTAGCTTGGACAATATTAAAGTTGTTTCTTACTAAATTACTGTTCAGTCCCAAGAGACTTTCTGGTATCTTACTGATTCCATGACAATATATTGCAAATATTTTTCCTCAGTGTGGAATATTCTTTTGTAGCTTCCACTTTTTCTCCCATTGTTCAGATATTGCCCTTCTTTTAAACGGGGGTGGGGGTGTTAGTATCCTAGTTATCAGAGGAAATGTGAACAATTTCATGAATTTGCTATGCAATAAATGGTGTTTTGTGACTATCCATGTCTTTTGGAGCAACCATTTTATTGATAGGAATCTGTCCCAAACCAGTTGTTTTCTTCCATGTCCGAACATCCTGCCAGAATTCCATATGTACACATAATGCTGTTCCAGATGTCTTTTCATGAATTTGAAGTTGTGCATACATATAATGCTTCCAGCCAACTCAGTAGAAGGGTTTGTAAGAGTGTGCTCTAATATGTTTGGATACATGCAGGTCAGCTGGTGAACTACTTCATCTGATCCAACCCAAAAGATACAATTCTCAGGATAATATAAATTAAATAATCTTTATGGCTGGATTTGTACAAGTATGCCTAGTCCAACCCCCCGCCCAAGCAGGAGACCCGACACCATTTCTGATAGATGGCAGTCCAGTCTCTTCTTGAAAGCCTCCAGTGATGAAACTCCCACAATTTCTGAAGGCAAGCTGTTCCATTAGTTGATTGCTCTCACTGCAGCTGTCATTAATACAAGCCAGTTGCTGAGCATGCAAATTTTGATCATGGTGACCATTGGGATACTCTAATGGTGAAAAATGGTCATGTCACTTTTTTCAATGCCAATGTAACTTTGAACGGACATGAAATAAATGGTCGGAGGATGAGGAGGATGTGTACAGTACAGCATGCTTGCACAGTCAAGCTTCTCTAAGTCATTCCTATTTCATGATTCTATAATACTTCTTTATGCTATGAGATATTTAAACTGCAGATTAAAAATGAGAATGTCTTAAATCAGTTTTGGGGACATCATCTGTAAAATACTGGGCACTCTTTGTTGAAAGCAAATCTCTCAAAAATTTAAATAATTGATTTTGTTTAAAAATCCTGACACCATTAAATATTGTTTTAAAAACAATTATAAATTTTAAATGAAAATGAAATGAAAAGTTATACAATTATGCTGTAGTAAAGTATCTGCACTAAGAATAATCATGGGGAGAATAACCTTTTCCATTCTATTCATTAATTAGTGCTTTGGATGCAGAAAATGAGTATCTTGTCCAAGAAGCATTAGACCGGTTGATGGAAGGCAGAACTGTTCTTATTATTGCTCATCGACTCTCCACCATTCAGAATGCTAATTCTGTTGCAGTTCTGGACCAAGGCAGAATAGTTGAGTGTGGAAAGCATGAAACACTGCTTGCAAACCCAAATGGACTTTTCAGCAAATTAATGAAAAAACAGTCTTTTATTCAAAATATTGAACATTTTGCATCTAATTGAAAAATATCCTTTTTTAAAAAAAGAATGAAAAGGTCTAACTAGGGAAGGAAAATGTACTATTTCCAAGAAAAATTGGAAAAAAATTGAAAAATTAAATTATGTTTCAATAAATGTGTTGTATATATTTTTCAGTGTACTTCAGATATTTGCAAAAATTTATTATCTTAAGTTTTTTATTCAAAGCTTTTAAGTAATTATATTGTGGTGCAATCCAAGAGTGAATTGTTTTTAAGATTCTATAGTTGCTATGTGATTAATGCAGGGGTGGATATACTTTCCAGACCCATGCGACATTGTATAATCTGGTTACCTCCTTCCCACATCAAAGAAACTTAAGAAGTTTGCCAAGTTTTTGCAAAGAATCTACCTGGGAGTACAGTAAGTAGCCCACTGCGGATCCCTAGATTAATGGATATATCAAGATTGCTTGCAGAATTTAATGTTATGATTTGGCAGCCAATTTGAATTTTCAGCTAGTTTATTTTCACGCCAAATTTCTTTTCATGCTTTGTCTTGCTATTAAATCATTACGATTTTAATAATCTTATCATTATTATGAAGAAAAACTAGATTCACTAATACAAAAACCCTCATGGTTTGGTCAACATTAATACAACAAATATTATTAGTCAAAGCAAATTCTACCACATCCCTGCTTTTAAAATATTTGATTTCTTTATGTTCCCAGCTGGATATCAAGAAACAACTTATCCAGCAAATTATGTTTTGCTGACAGTATCTTGATAGATGTCTTGTCTTTTGTCTTTCAAACCACTCTCTTCCATTTTTCCTTTATCTGTTGTTCTTTTTAAATGATCAGTATTTTGTAGCACAGAAAACTTATCAGACCTGTTTTCTTTGAAGATTCTCCTCTTAAGGAAAAACAACAATACTTTGAAAAAAATAATTTTAATTACTGGCAAACCTGGTCAGTCTGTTAACATCTAGCTAGTCAACTGATAAATAGTGCTACTTTGACTACAACTCTGCAATATGGAAGTAGAATTCTAAAAATCAATGTTACATTAGTTTACCCATACAGAAACTCATACTGCTTGCCATTGTATGCACAGATGAAGGGAAAGGAAAGGATCATCAATATTATATTTTCGAACAGTTACAGTATTCAGCTAAACATGGATAAAAAAGTGGGAAGTAGCATGTATTTAAGCCACAGTGTGATAGTTTTACTTAAAGTGCCACCAATTAACACCCAATGAGTTGAACTTAAAATTAACTGATCAATGTATAAAATGGAAGATACAATTATTGATACGTATTCAAAGAATATTAACTCGAAGAAATGTATTCCCATACTTCCAGTTTACATTTGGTTCATATGATGATATACAATATACTATCCATATGACTTGTCTTAAGACTTCTCTCTAAATTTATTAATCAAGGATGGATGACAATGTCATAGTTACATTTTCTGAATAAAGTCATGAATCATACTAAAAGAAGGAAAAAAAATGACGCAACTCTAAATGCACATATACCATGGGTTGAATTTGTATTTGATTAGAACACTTATGTCTACTGGATGCCCAAAAAGTGTCCCCAAGCTCCCCGATTTTTCTCTGCAAGCAAACAACCAAGCCCAGGCAATATCAAGGACCCCACAAATATAAAACTATTGATTAGGACAAAATGTTGGGATGTTGGTATATAAATGAAACTTTTCACAATTTTCACAAATTATGGTGATCAATTATTTTGAAGAAATTCAATTATTTTCACATTAACTTCAAATACTGTAGAAAAACTGGATTTTTTTCTTCACGAACAGACTTCATTATTATTGGTCCTTCCCAGTTTAGTGACACAAAGTTGGCACTGTAATTATTTATGTTCCATTCAAGTGGCCATGAAGACTATAATTGGCATCATGCTTACTGTAGTTTTTTAAAAAAATTCAATTGTCTTAATGTCATTTAATATAGGGGGTATTTTGCAGCTGACCAGAACCAAAATAGTTTTATAATCCTGCAAATAACCAATTCTTTACCATAGTTAATTCCTGGTTACTGGGGGATGCAGAGTGTGATGAAGTATTTAGCAATGTAGCCTAAAGCAACTTTATTTAATTTTCATATAAAGAACATTTTTTCTACTCTTTGTTCCATAGTTCTTGTAATATTTTGTATAACAATAAAATGTATTAATAAACTATATGACATTTTTCCATTCTTATCCTCTTTATGCTTAAGTTTTCTGTTTCAGATATTCTTTTTACATTTTCAAGTGTAATCAGGCATACCTTTTCATTTTTAAACAAAGGACAAATAAAGCAGTATTCTTATATAAAATGTTATCTTTCATTTAATACCATTTGCCTCACTGTAGGAAGTTGTGGCAAAGTTGCTAATGTAATGGATGAAAAGTATGTTTTTCCATCATCTTTGTTAAAAAGTAAAAGTAATCCACAAAGACATGTCGATTATTCTTTTATAAATACATAATTGTGTATATACTAAAGCAAAGCTATATGAACCAAATGATAATGGCAACATTTTATAATTGGACCAATAGTAACAAATTTGGTGACAGGAAATGATTTTGCATTGAGATTTGCTTTTGTTATCTAACTATCGCCTGCAAAAATTCTGAGAGTTCTCTATAAATAGTGCAAAGATGTAGTAATTTGGGTGGGTCTACAATATGATGGAGAGATTAATTCCCAATAAATTACCTGACTTAAATTGATACTATCTTAGAAAGCAATATTAAAATGAGTGATACTATACAGAGGTACCAATATCAAACTGTTATGAAAAGTGCAATACATGCAATGTATTGTAAACACAATACATATGCATGTAAACACAATTACATATGCATGATGGACATACATAGGCTTATCATTAAAACAGTGTTCCCTGGGCAGCTATTCTCTGGTCGATCTTCCCCTTAAATTTTCCAATAACTTGTCTTTCTATTGGAGGGCAGCCAGAGGTTTATGAAGATATGCAAAAATAAGAAAATCATTGTGTAATCATCCACATTTGTCACAAATTTAAAGCAGAATTCCTGAAATTTAAAAAGAAAATTATCATAAAACTTGGAGAATTTTTGTGGAATTGGCCTGACCAGTTTATCTGTGTTCTTTTCTCATCACTCAAATCCTAATAAAACTGGATTAACAGATCACTTGGAGTAAAAGGATGTTTGTTAAATACAAATTTCCCATTGATGTAATTGCCATTTTATCATGCTACCCATCAAGTTATATAAATGTCATAAATTGAGATAGATGATATGAATTATCTTGATTATCTGGTGTTTCAGAAATGATGGGGGTTGTCCAATGTTCGGGAATGAAATCCAAAGTTCAGGTTTTACCTTTTGTATCCAAAGACTGTTGAATGATAGTCAAGAAAATTGAGGTTTTAGGATACAAGTACAAAACATCCCAATTGTTAATTAAACATTTGCCCAGTTTATCAGACTCACATTACACCTTGAGCCAAACTAGCCATACCAGCTCGATTTGTACAACACACATTATGTTAATGTTTATCATTTCCCAATTCTGTGGAGCATGTGTACATAGCCAACAAAAAAACCCATGTGTGCCTTACAGAGCTCATTTCTGATGTAGTGAGGTTATTTGGTCCATTAAAAAATAATTTACAGAACAGTTTTCTTCCAGCCAAATTAATAAGACAGTCAGCAGGTTTCAGAGCATTCCTTAAATGTTACATTAGACAATTAGGAGTTTGTGTCATTAAACCCCCATTGTAGGGTATAACATAATTTTCGAAATGTTGACTGGGTGGCCGGGAAATGAAGCAAAAAGGATCCAACCAGGACAGAAGACTTTGTGCCGTTATCCTCGGTGGCAGCAACACACATTTGGCTTTCCCAGACAACTGACGGCATGGCTGTAGAAATAGATCAAATAAAAGAATACATATCGGGAAGCTCATGTTTGGCTTCTCATTAGTAGTCCGTGGGTCCAGTCAAGAGGTGAGGGTGCTCCATCATTGGAGGTTTTGAAGAGAAAATTGGACAGCCATTTGTCCAGAATGGTATAGGAGGACCATGATGGTGAACCTATGGCACACCTGCCGGAAGTGGCACGCAGAGCCACTTCTGCCAGCACACGAGACGTCGCCTGGAAAAGCCCCACTGTGCATGCATGTGCGCTGCCCGACAGCTGATTGTTGGGTATCTGGCATGCATGTGCAGGGGGGGTGCATGGGAGATGTGCGCACAGACGCATGGCATGCAGGGGATCATGTATGTACAGACGCATGTATATGCGGTACACACGCATAGGAAGCATGGGCCCCTCGTGCACATTGCCTTCTGGGTGCTGGCACGCAAGCGCACAGATGTGCGCAATTTTCAGCACGCAAGCGCAAAAAAGTTAGCCCCCACTGGTATAAGGTCTCCTGCTTGAGCAGGGGATTGGACTAGAAGATCTCCAAGGTCCCTTCCAACTCTGTTATTCTGAAACACCAGTAGATACATTATCATAAAGTCAGGGATTTACTTAGAATGACTGAAGAATAACTTGATTGTCACTTTGAATGTACACTAATCCATTTAATGCATACATAAAAATGAAGTTTTGTTGCATACAGCTCTCAAAACGGTCACCACCTCCAATATACCCTACATAAACATGACAAAATAAATACGAAATTATGCATATACCTACACATTGCACGACACAGATAAATAACCCAGATTAGTTCGGATGCATAACATGTACATGGCGAGGGAGAGCTCGGCACCTCGAAAATTTCTGCCAGAGTCCTCAGTTTGAAATAGGCTTTAAAATGCCGCACCGTCCAATCCCGTCTCTCCTTGTCTCCCGCTATTTTTCCCGCTCATACCAACGGCACCCGACCCACAACAAACACACACATACATGAAACGAGAACTTCCCGCTTTTCAGGGTCAACAGGACCAAGCCGAGGGGCGGAAGAAATCCTCAGCCAATCCCGTGCTTGGCGAATATAACGACGTCATTAGGATGCGCCGGTTTTGCTTTACGAGAAGACTTGAAACGGGGCTTGGGGTGTTTTGTTTTTTTTCCGCACCGAAGCGACAATGTTTCTTTCCACTCCCACCTCGCCTCACACTCCAAGCGGCGGCGGCTCGGGCCGAAGAAGCCTCCGTCCCGGAGGAAAGAAGAGCCAAATGCCGATGACCTCGTCCGTCTCTTCCCCAGCCTTCTTCTCGCCGGCAACGAGGCGACACCTCGGTTCCCTCTCTGCGCGGTGAGTACTTTGCCCCGCCCGTCGGTGGGTGGAGCCTAACCGGGCCCTCCTTCCACGCGATTGGTGCGAAGATTTTCCAAGGGGCATCTGGAGAGGAGAGGAGGGGGAGGGGGCTTTACTTGTTTTCAGGGGACAAGGGCCATTTTAATGGCAAAAGATACACAAATCAGTATTGCGGTGTTGTGGGGGAAGTCACAATTTCTGGGGTCGCCGTAATTGAGGCGGGAACACGAAGGCTTTTTCCAAGGAAGAAACGATGTGTGGTTCCCTTCCAAAGCGGTGCTGCTTTCAGAGGAAATTTTCTCTTGTGCGCTGCAAGCTGTCATTCACGGGCTGGATGGGCCTCTTCTAAGCTGCCACTTACATATCTCCACCGCCACCCCCCACCCCCCCAAAAATAGTGCATTTTTATTTCTCCAGTGTCGGGTACTCCTTTTCAAAGTGTGAGGTGGAAGCAGATAAAAAAAAACCACCAAAAGATTCGTTGATCCAAGGAAAACAAGGTTTTATTCACGTGTC
>BHFT01010916.1:0-19389 GCA_004320025.1 Laticauda laticaudata
AGACACGTGAATAAAACCTTGTTTTCCTTGGATCAATGAATCTTTTGGTGGTTTTTTATCTGCTTCCACCTCACAGGTGGTAACCACATTAGTTTGTATTTTTAAGACAACTTTCTCCAACATACTTTGCTCCAAATATGTTGGACTGAATTTTCAGAATTCCAAGACAAAATGGTTGAGAATTCCAAACTTTATGGCTCGATGGCAACAGATAGAGAAAAAAATAATGTAGGGCATGAAAACAGTAGTAGATTTTTTTCTGTTTTATTTGTTTACCAAAAAAATTGAAAATGGAGGTTTCAGAATTCTGCTTCAGTAATAATGTAACATTCTTTAGGGGAAAGGTACATTCTTGTAATAATATCACATTATATAGCATTAATGTGTTCTAATAATAACCTATTGATTCATTCAGATATTAAACATGTACAATGTGTTTTGATTAGCGTCAAAATAATTCAGATAGCTGTATTTTATTTTTAAAGAAAGCTTGATTGTTTGAAACTGCAAAGCACAGGACTGTGACAGCACCTGCTGTTCAGAAGTACTCAGGCATGCTGTAAAAATATGTTTCTTCTTTCAAGTGTCTCTTGTCTACTAACTCTATGCCAGAACATCATTTGAATCATCAAAATGGGGAACTTTGGGCTAACAAAGGACACTGATGTGTGGCATTATTTCCTCTATCAACTGTTTTTAGTACAGCTTTTAAAGTTACCTCTACTTTACCATGGTAAATGTCATCCTACATCTGAATAGAAACTCCCAAGTTCCAATTGGTCCCAACAGTTCTACTTCCTTGGACAACAGTTCTACTTTCTCAGCAACATTTTTGAAACCATTCCATTAAGTCCCTGCTACTTGGTCTCTGAGACTTTGTTTGTTTGTTTGTTTGCTTGCTTGCTTGTTTTTAATTGGAACTTGCAATGGAATGAAAGTTAAAATCTGATGTCAAAAAAAAAGTTGGAATAGAAAAAGATAATGTCTGATTTTGACAAAGTATGAAAAAATGTGGACTGAAGCCATGGACTACATGGGCTATTATATATATTCTAAAACTTCCATCTCTACAGGAAATATTGAGATTTTTGATTTTTCATTTCTCATCTTCAGAAGTTCACAATTTCCTAGCCACAATGCAGTCTTTGAAAAACAAAACATTCAAGTATAAAGAAATGAAAAAAGCAAACTATTTATTTATTTATTTAGCTCAAATAGAAGTATGCATTACTTAAAACTTTTAGGAGCTATCATAGTAGTGTTGATCTGAACAAAGTCCAATGTTCTTTTACACAGATCAATCAAAATAGCTTGAAAGGTTAAACAAGCTTTCAAGTTCCCCAGAACTCATCTTCAGGCAAAATGTTTATCAACTAAATATAGTTGCTTGTGAAAGATGCAGCAGTGTCAATTCACACCTAGCATCTGTGGACAAATGAAAGGGCTGTCTTAATTTTTTTTTTCAAATCAACATATCCATGTCTATTCTGGCTAGCATGACTAGCTTGGCTTTCAGATAATTAATAATTATGTTATTTTCCCCTAAGTTATGACTGCTTTGCAAGGGCCTAACAACTGACATTCAATTGCTTTTATAATAGTGAAAATGCAGGCAGGCCGGAAGGAAAACAGGTAAAACATCTGAAGCCAAAATAGTTTTTGTGTAAGTAGGCTGATTACAATACTACCTGTCAATCTGCTTCCAAACTTGTCCCATTTGAACATCAATAAATTACACCAAGTTACAAGATTCTGGCACTATGAACTCTTTACAAAATCATCTTATTACAGCAAGAGGCAGCTGTTACTTGCACAGTTTGACACCTATCTTCAAGAACAAATGGTAAAGTTGCCATTGGATGCAAAAAGAAAGCATGATTAGGGACTGACATTGTGATATTTAGCCCTTTCAAATGTGATTGATTAATAGCATGTGTCTTTATTGCTACTATAAAATTGAGGAGTAAGATTGAACAAGGTTGAGGAAGAAATCAATCTCTTATTTGAGGCCTACTCATAAGATAGTCTATAGTGTATTCAGTCCAGTTTAGTCAAGCTGCTTGTGCTGTCCCAGCCAGTCTATGGGAATTGGATAGTTACTTAGGAATTATGAGGTGTCCCCTTAAGCGAATGCATCATGGTAAATGTAGTTAAAGGTATCCTGGGAAATGTAGTTCATGTCATGTGGCCATATCTGTAATCCCAATTGGTCACTATTTTAACCCTCCATGGGTTGGGGGAGTTTTCCTCACTTTTGCCTGAACTCCCTAACTCATGGCAGCTTCCTTCTATCGCTACGAGATGGGTTAGGAGATAACCATCTTTTCCTGCAAGGCAGATATACAAAGGATTGGTCATTAAAGAAGAACTTCATCACAAATGTGAGTTATGAGGATACCTGATGAACCAATAAATATACTTTGTTATGGACGTCTTGTCTATCTGCATCTGTACAGCTTCAAATCCACCTCTGTGCAGAAGGCAAAAAAGTAAAAAATGATCATAAAACTCATCTGTATAAAGATTGTTAATTTGGATTTGTGATAAAGCAAAGTAATATTGAAGCCAGGAGTGAATATGCAATGTAAATTTAAGCCTGCATTTTCTCATCGCCTCTCTTTCTCTCTGAATGTGTGCGCAATGGAACTTTTTACATTCTGTTTACATGGTGGGAGGGGTTGGAATATTTACAAAAGAAAAACTCGAGAGGTGGAATAAAATTTATGTTCATCACTCTCAACAAATGCTTCCATTCTATCAGAGAAATAGGAGGAGGCCTTTGAATATTACACCTCAGAGAAATTAAGGTAATGCCCAGGTGGAAGAATGAGAGCAGAATATCAAAGTCATTGCATCAACGATTCCCAAGAAAAATAACAAGTTGATATTCTTGGACTTTTGAATTCTCCATTTGTGTATGGGTTGCATGTTGAAAGATCATTAGCTTTTGTCCAGAAGAGGTAATTGGAATATTGCTTTGAAACCCCACATTGTTAAGAATCTCCATAACAGAAGGAGGTTCTGTTCTTAATTTGCTTAGTTTACTTATTGTCCTTAGGTTACTTATACCCAGAATTAATCTATATCACTTCTTCCCAGCTGTTATCCTTCTTTCATAGCTTCTGTAATATTGTAATATACTTATCACACACCATGGCTAAAGCCTATAAAATAATAAATTCCATAAGTGTCCCACATGGGACATTCTATAATCAGTTATGTTAAGAAATCAGACATATTAAGTCATAGCTTGATTCTACCCTACATTTTGGCAACAGATTGACAGATTTTTGCTATAAATTTATTTGTGTATTGTTTTAGAAGGTTCAGTCCAAAGAGCCATTGAATGTTATTCCACTTAAAAAAGATTGTGCTGTTTTCAACTTTCATACTACAAGCTTTTTTTCTTCATAATAAGCCACAGAAGCCATGCTATAAGTCAAGGTATACAATCATTCATTAAAATCTATACAACCCAGAACCATTTCTTCCTAGAAATTGATTTGATTAAATTCACAGTAAGTAGAATTCCACAAGAACTCAGTAAGGTGTTCCAAGAAACATGTATCAAAAGCAACTGAATAACTGGCAATAAGAGATAGTCTGTCTCCAAAGAACGAATAACCATCAGGTGCAAATAACCAGGAGCATTCATTGAGTTCAAAGCACAGAATAGTTTATTATGGTTCATGTCATGTGGCCATATCTGTAATCCCGATTGGTCACTATTTTAACCCTCCATGGGTTGGGAGCATCTAGTCAACCATCGATCAAATTATATTGGTGCGAGATAAAGGTTAACAGAATTTAAAGCCCCTGTCACACAGCACCAACGGATGGAAAGAGGATGTAAAACAGAGAGAAACACTTGCCATCCGATTGGTATAACACGATGCATCCGTTCTGTACTCACTGCGTCCGTTTTTCATACTCTCTATCCGTCCAGCATCCGTCTACTGGGCTTCCAGATCCAGACCCCTGCACAAACGACACACAAGATGTCATCATGGGGAGTACACCTTCTTCCTCAGAACCTACCTCATGAAGCCCTACACTTACAGATGCTCACCGTGAAGAGAGGATCTTCAACTACAGGCTGTCCAGGGCAAGGTGGGTGGTGGAGAACGCCTTTATCATCCTGGCCAACAGGTTCAGGTACTTCTCACCACCATGCAGCATCACCACAGACCATGAGGAACATCGTGGAAGCTTGCTGCATCCTGCACAATCTCATGCGCACCCACTACCCAGTCTTGCAGAACAGGCTCGTGGACCTCCAACAAGGCAGTGGGACATGGAGCCTGGTGAATGGAGGCAAGGCGAAACCTGATAGATACTGTGGATGTGCAAGGCCCAACAGAGCTTCACGTGAAGGGAAGAAGCAGCGCAACCTCCTGAAACACTGGTGCAACTCCCCAGCTGGAGCAGAGGGGTAGCAAGACAGGATGGTAGATGCTTAATGGATGCTTCCTTCAGCCTGTCTCATCACACTGATGAGATTGGGCCATGTATGTTGAGTGGCCCTACAATGAACAGGGCATTAATAAAGAGTTGTGTTTATGTTGAAATGTGTTGAGGAATGATTAAATTGTTATTGATAATAAAGGGCCATAGGTGTGGCAGCTGGGAGGTGGACCATACAGTCCCACTATGCTTGCACTGGAGGTTTATCTATCCCACAGCTATTACTCATCCCACAGTATCCCTGCCCATCCCACTGCTATCCTGAGCCATCCAACAAGCATGCAAAGGCTTAAACCATTTCTAAAAGTTTCCACCAAGACTTTATTTACAAAAATAAATGAAGCAAGTGTGTGAAAGCAAAGATAAACTTTATTAATAACAAACTGTAAAAGCAAAATGACCCAGATAAAGTGACCCAAGCAAAGATAAAATGAACAGGTAGCAACCCAGTCTCTGGCACTTTTCTCAGTCATTCTGAGGTTGCCCATAGTCTCAGGGTGGAAGGGTCCAGGTGCTGTGGAGGTGGCTGCTGCTGGAGTGCTGGTCTGAGGTGCCATTGGGGTGCCTGGCCCCGAGAGGACAACAGGGGATGGTGTGTGGAGGAAGCTCTCAGAGAGCTGGCTCAGTCCTGTGATGTTGAGAGCCCCTTCCTCCAGGACATGGGGTGTCAGTCCCAAGACCGATGACAGATGTTCTGAGGCCGGGCTTGGCTGTGGGGTGGAGGAAGAAGGAGTATAGTGGGGCTGTCTAGTCGCAGCTGAGCGAGGTGAGGCGTGGGTGGCACTGTGGTGTGGGTGGCATCTGTGGAATAGGTGGCATCTGTTGCGTGGGTGGCATCTGTGGCATCAGTGGCATTAGTGGCATCAGTGGCATCGGTGGGCACCAGTGGCGTACGATGAACCTGTGCCTGGACTGGGAAGGGCTACCTGTGCTGCTAGAACTCCTGGTAGCCATAGCCTTGGTAGGTTAGGGCCTGTGGAAAGCCTTGGAAGGGCTGTGACATCACCTGGGGTCGAGGAGCAGACCTGGACTGGGTCGGAGCAGGTCAGCTGGGCCTGGAGGGTTGTGCAGAAGACTGGTGATCCTTCTCCTTTATCACCTGGTAGTGTGATTCGAACATGTCCAGTAGAGTCGGTCTGGTTAACGTAGATGAGGAAGGGCTTGCAGTTTGATGATGGTATGTCGTGTGTGTACCAGCTGAGAGAGGAGATCTACGCTGCTTTTGATGGTGTCCCTGATCTCCAGCAGGACAGTGTGGCTCTGCCCTCCGGTCTGGCTCTCTGCCTGCTTTCTGTGGAGGTGGAGCTGGGGGTGGATGTGGGTGGCCTCTGTGGAAGTGTCCTCTCCTTGCCCCACTGCGTCAGGGGTCCTCCATGCGCTCCACCATGGGAGTGCAGCTGTCGGGGGGGTCTCCGTCATGGACGCTCCACAGATACCTGCCTGGACACAGGAGCTGACTCTTGGCCAGAAGAGGACTGGCTCACTGTGGCTGCCTGAGAGAGAGGGTTGTGAGAGGGGCTGCTCCTCGTTGGCGGATCTCACCCTCAAGAAGTTGCACTTGGCCATCATGTAAGTCTCCCAGTCCGTCAGCTTGACCGCGGCCTGGCCAGATTTCTTTAGGTGCAGATTCCTGTACCAGGTGTGCATGTGCTTCCACCACCCGAGGAGGACCTCCGAAGTGTAGCCAGGCTCTCTGCCTTCTCTCTCCAAGCAGCCTGCTTCCTTTTGGTGTCTCGATAGAGGCCTGTGTCCCTTCCGCCATAGATACTCGTTCTCCCTCAGCCATTCCAGTACCTCATCTTCATGTTCCTCTCGATGGAGTATTGCCTCCTCTCCGTTCTCGCGTATGCCTCTTCCCCCTCGGAGGGCCATCTGGGCCCTCAATCAGAGGGGCTTCGAGGTTCTAGGGTCTGCTCCACCACACCAACCACCACCAGCAGCAGCAACAACAACAGTAGCAGCAAAAGCAGGACCAGCAGCACCAGCAGCACCAGCAGGATCAGGATCAGCAGCAGCAGAGTAAGCACCAGCAGGACCAGCAGCACCAGCAGGACCAGGAGGACCAGACCAGCGCCAGCAGGATAAGCACCAGCAGAGTAAGCACCAGCAGAAGCACCAGCAGAAGCACCAAGCACCAGCAGAGTAAGCACCGCAGAAGAACCAGCAGCAGAACCAGCACCAGGAGCAGTACCCAGCAGGAGTAAGCACCAGCAGAAGCACCAACACCAGAACAGCACACAGCAGATTAAGCACCAGCCGAAGCCCAGCACCAGGAGCAGCGCCAGCAGAAAGCCAGCACCAGAAGAGTCATCCCAAGCCAGCAAGAAGCCCAGCAGAAGCAGAGTCAGGCCAGGGGGTGGGATGGTGGCCCTGTCTTCTTGCCGGGCGGCAGCAGATGGCACAGGCTTCCTCTTCTTCCCCATGGTTGTTGGCTGGAGCTGTGTCTGGCAGCAGGTCTTTCCTCTGAATGGTGACATGCTTGCGAGCTGCATCGCAATGCATCCTCCCCGCATGCGCAGTGAATGCATCCGCTGGGCATCCACTAGGCATCCGCTAGGCATCCGCTCTGCATCCGCGTCATCCGCTAGGCATCTGCTCTGCATCCGTTCCTTCTGCTGTACGTCCGCTTCACTGTGCTCCCCCGGAAGCCCTGCAGATGTGCCATCCGCTTCCATCGGCTTCCATTTGCTAGGCTTCCATGGAGCATCTGCTTTACATCCTGGCTACATCCTCCCCCTGTCCATTCCTTTCCATTGTGGTCCGCTCTCCTTATGCAAATTTGGGGCACTTTTGAGAGCGGATAACAACGGATGGAAAATTTTCTTGTCTGCTGTGTCTTTTTTACATACGTTTTGCATCCGTTGGCCTATGTAACAGGCCCTTAATGGAGAGGGGCTGAATTTAAATTCAATGACTCTACTGGTGACTGCCTTCCAACTCAGTCTGTGTTTCTCCTATAACAGCCATCATATTGTCCTGAAATGCTTTAATTAGACCCAGAGAGTTATTTTTGCTGTGATTCTTCTCCTATTCATACATTTGGGTCCAAGGCAACATTCTTGGAATTGCTGTGGGAGCAGAGGGAATACACTCGAACTATATTTTTTAAACTTCTTTTCCTCATCCCATTTTTAAAAACTATGGGGGTTCCCAGAGAGTTTTTTGTTGGTGTAGATTATATTTATTTCTGTATTAAAAATTAAAATTGTGTTACTATTTTTATGTTACACTTTGTGACTGATCATGACTTGATGCAATCCTGGTTTAGATATAATCTAAATTATTCCAACAGTGAAGATATGTGCAGTCATTACATCCAAAGAAACCTTCTAAAGAAAACTATATAATAGAATATTGATATATTCAGGGTGAGCACACATCATTGTTCAAAGTCCTCATTAAAGGTCCTGTATATTAGATGAACAAAGAAAAAGTCTTCCTTTTATAAATGCTACAAATACTACATAGACATCAATCGATCAATGGGCCAGATACAGTTTTCTCTACAAGCAAAGCAATTTTCTCAGTAGAAACTAACATAACAGATAACAGATAATCAGAGTTGGAAGGGACCTTGTAGGTCATCTTATCCAACACCCCCACCCAAGTGGGAGACCCTCCACCATTTCTGACAAATGGCAGTCCAATCTCTTCTTGCAAGTCTCAAGTAATGGTGCTCCCACAACTTCCGAGGGCAAGCTGCTCTATTGGTTGATTGTTCTCACTGTCAGAAAGTTTCTCTTTATTTCCAGGTTAAATCTCTTCTTGTTCAGTTTCCATCCATTATTCCTTGTCTGGCCTACAGATGCTTTAAAAAAATAACTTGACCCCTTCCTCCCTGTGGCAGCTCCTCAAATATTAGAAGACCACTATCATGTCTTCCCTGGTCCTTCTGTTTACTAAACTAGCCAAGCCCAGTTCCTGCAACCATTCATTGTATGTTTTAGTCTCCAGTTCCCTAATCATCCTGGTTGCTCTTCTCTGTACTTTTTCTAGAGTCTCAACATCTTTTTTATAACGTGGTGAGCAAAACTGGATGCAGTACTCGAGGTGTGGTCTTACNGCACACTGCTGGCTCATATTTAGCTGGTTGTCCACTAAGACTCCAAGATCCCTCTCACAGCTACTGCTATTGAGCCTAATTTCACCCAGTCTATATGTGTACTTTATGACCATGCCAAAATTCACAAATTAAGATACAGGCCATTCACAGATAAATACAGTAGCTAGAGTGATATCTGAAATGGAATGAAAGTACAAGCTAAAATTCAATCCAAAAAACCGCAGCTCTCTGCAGAGGATTCCAGCAACTTTAAATTAAAGCTTGGGCAGAATTTTATGAAATGTCCCATTGGCTGGATGTGTTATGACACTATTCCAATTGACTGAAGTATTCCAAATTCAAAGCAGATTGTTTTTACTGTGTAATAGAGGTTAAAGCAGTCTATTTGAAACTCTTCATATTTTTGCTAAAGTGGCAATAGTGTTAGAACACTTCAGGTGAGGTCAGTACATTTCTGATAAGGTTGAAAATAATCAATTTTGAGATCAGAATTGGACATTTTGGAGTCAAAATATTTTAGTCTTGAGAGGTTTTGATGTCTGTTTAAATGTCATGAATGATTCATGCAGACTGCACTGTAACTTTATTCCTCATACATATTTCAGGCCATGCTGTGCTTGCAATGGCTTCTGCAGTGTGGGGTCAAACCAATCAGTCTGACAAAAGCAATGTCAAGCTGAGATCAGGCAAGACCTATCTTTTTTTTTTTTGCATAGATTGTGATCTCACATGTCCAAAAGGGGATGTAACTGTTAGCACCCATGTAGATTTGGTTTCCATTTTAAAAAGCTAAAGCCAACTAGACATGCTCAGATGCATTTGGCCAATGAAGCGATTTGTCCTTAGAGGTCAGTCAGTGGATAAATCATATTACTTTCCTAAACATATAACAGGTTGCATAGCCTTTTCAAAAATAGATGAGCAGCTTGGAAATGTTTCTGCCAGGAACAACCTAAGCAATGCTCTAGTATATCCAGATTAGATTACTGTAACTTGTTCTGTGTTGATTTGCCTTTGAAAAATATCCCAACATTCCACTTCAGGAAATTGCAGTCGTTCTTTTGTGGGATGCCAAACATTTGGATAATTATACAGAATTATTTAAGCTTTACTGAATATCAGTTTTATTTTCTGGATCAGTTCAGAGCTTTAACCAGCCCTCCTTAACTCAGTTGGTGCTACTCAGTACTGTTGGCTTTCAATACCAATACAGTAACTCCTGTTACCCCATGGTAATTAGTCATTGGTGACATTAGCTAAGATTTATGCAAGTTGAAATTCAACATGTCTATCAAGTTTCAAGCTAGAAGAAGCACCTAAAGCTTCATCTACTTCCATGCTTATGTGCCTTCATATGCCAGTCAGCACTGGATACTGTCGTAACAGTCGTAACAGTTGTTCTGTTTAATCAGATGTAGCTAGGAACACATAACTAAGGTTTCATTTCTACATGGCACATACATTGCATAAAGTTTTCCTGTACAGAAACCAAACTACATAGCATCACTTTCCCTAATTTTCCCATGTGGCATGTCTTGAAAAAAATGACATTCATTCTTTATCTATATTTGTCTTGTGAGGGTTGGGTCATATTATCTACTACTGCTTAGTTTGTCTTATTGAATGGTGTCATAATACATTTTCAACAGATATTCTTAGCTATCTTGCAGGTTGTATGATTAGAAAAGTGGAACACCTTTTAAAAGTTATGGAGTTTAAATTCTTTTTTAATGGAATTGGTAACAAAGCAGGAGAGTGGATTTGAGCTATTATTCTAAAGGGAGCACACACCTGCTTCAGTTGAGCAAGCCTAAATGATGGCTTCCATAGGATCGTATTCTTACAGTTAAAAAAAAGTGAACTCACAAAGGGCAGTTCATCTCTAGATTTAGAAGAGAAATTCCAGCCTCTGGTAAATAATGGGATGAAGTAATTCCTCTCTCCAGCATCTCCTTTTTCCCTTGTCCATCTTCACCATTGGAAGAAAAAAGCAGTCACTCAAGCAGAAAAGGGAAGCCTAACTTGAACTCTGAGGTAGCATCACTGCATGAATATGTGCCATCATATTTTGTGAATCTGAAAAGCAGATACACAGCATGTCAGCATCTTTTTTTTCCCACTTTAAATAGGACAAAAGCTCATTTCTGTGACTTACATAGAAGCACTGATTTGCTTCTGTTGTTCTCTTCCTCCTCCTCCTCCTCCCCCTCCTCCTTGTCCACTTTCTCTTAATTACCTCAAGACAAATGCCGGCCTTTTAAAATGCTAACTGTATTGTGCTGAGGCCCACGGGATCAAACGGTACACATGTAATGTGGCCTAACCAGTTTGTCTTAGCAAGACTTTACAGTGTTGATTGGAAACAGCTGAACTAAATCAACAGATACCTTGAGCTAGAGGCCTTTGGAGAGCAGTTACAGCCAAAGCCTGGGTTTTGAACCCAATAGGCTCTGTCAGTCTCTGTGATTTGTGTTTGTTGTACTCAGACTCATTTCCTGCATGAAATCTGAAGCCACAGAGCAGGGGTGGGGGTGGGGGCTGAAATTCCCAAGATTAAAAAATATTTGACCTCTGCGAATTTGCAAGCAAGAAAGTACACATGTGTAAATGACCATTTTGTTTTGTAGTACAAAGTTCTATTGATGTTGGCAGACACAGTTTCTCTATGTCAAAGCCACATGAATGGTTTCAGGTTTCAGCCAAACAACATTTGCCACATGCTTTCATGTTGGCCAACGCACACAGGCAATTCTGGAAGGCTCTAGCCAATAGGCTGCCTTTTTGGAAGTTGGGAGGGCAGAATTGTAAGAGACACATAGTTAATAGAGTCTAATTATCTACTTGAACATCACTCCAGACATATCCAGTGTCTAAAAATATTGCAATTTTTAAAAAGAAATTATTCTTTCTCTTTATTGCACAATGAGAGAGGCATTAAAAAACAGCCTGCCTATCAAAAGTCTAGTTAGGCCAGTGTAATATGCTACAACTGCCTTTAAAACCCTTGAAACAAAACAGACCACCCCATGAGTTAATTCACTGATACTTGTCATTTGAATTAACCTGTGAAACAAAAACCATAATGGAAGGTGGCAATTCTTTTTCATAAAACAATGCAGATCATCATTATCAGTTAATTTCCTCCATTTGTACTTCCTGATTTATTTTGGGCTGGTCAGTTTATTTTATTTACTTATTTATTGAATTTATATTGCCGCCCATTCGCACATGGTGATTCAAGGCAGCTTCCAGAATATAAAACCTCATTTAAAACAATAAAACTAATAAAAAAGAATCAAATAAATTAATAGAATATAATAAAATAATCCCTGGTCCAGCTGGTCTTTGTTTCTGGTGCTCTGGCACACACGCACATGTTCTAGTTTGGGCTCAATGCCGAAAAGGTTCACTATCACTGGTCTAGGGGATGGGAACTACAACATTCCCTGTCTCCCTGATCTTGGTGCTTTATTCCTTCTTTTTATCTTTTCAAGAACTAATGTTCCATACCTCAAAAGCTAGTTTAGTTATAATATAAGCATAGCTTCCCTTCTTCCACTTGCTTAGCCTTACTTACAAGGTCTCGGGAGTGTCTACAGAGTATGGTTAAAAAAATAAATAAAGCGTTGCACATATAAACCAAGTGAAGCTATTTTGATTTCTTTAACAGCCTCTGTAGCTTATAAATGCATGCATTTTGTGAGAGAAAAATGACATTTTGTCACTTTTAGTACCAAATACATCCATCCTTCAAGTGCTCTCTTTAAGTTCATGCTCAATTTGCTTCTTGTATCAGATCAAAAGATTTGCTTTCAAATTGCCACCAAACTGCACATTAGGAGTTATCTATTAGTACTGTAAATTGTATCATTTTAGAGCAATATTAATGTGGATCAAAGTTGAATAGTCTTTCTGTAGTTTATTTAAAATATTGATATCTTATCTGTCAACCCTTCAAGTTGTTTAGATGTTAAAAAACAGGATGCTTGCTGTTGGGTTGTCCAGAATGCCATCACAATAAGAGTTGACATTTGTATAGCTGTCCAACTTTTGCCCACATTTCCACACAATGATTAACTCACATGGTATCTACAAATGCAGTAAGAAAAAAAAGGGGGGGGGCAAAATTGTGGTCACAAATGCACAGTTGATGCTGTGTGCCTTTTCTGTTGGTTAAAATGCAAAGCACATAAAAGGGACATGGATTCCACTATGTGGTTGTAGACACCATCTTGTCTTTTTTTTAACCTGTTCCCATGGGTTCTTCTATCAAGGGTCAGTGGATGTTGACATGCTTATGTCCGCAGGTTTAATTCAGTTTTATTTAATGTAATAAGTGTGTCATTTTATGATTAATTGTTAGATAGATTGATTGATAAAATTGCCCATTTCAAATTCATTTTTCTGGCTGGCTAACAATAATTATCAAGAACATAAAAACATAAAGAATCAACAGCATACATAAAAGTCGTATTTACTCCATTTGAATCAAAGCATGATTATAAGCTCACTTTTACTTCAGAGATGGGACTCTTCAATTTTCCATAATACGCAGTATTATAAATCTCAGCATCTCTGCCAATAAAGCTACTAGTGTGTTGTGGTTCGCCAGTAGCTGGTACAGACGGCAGCGGAATCGGACAATGGGGAAGAACAGGGACTAGGGGTGGGTAGAAATGTGATAAATAAATAAATAATGCCTGAGGGATCGCAAAAGGATTAGAAAAAAGTTTCAAACTTTCATTTCACTACTTGCAGAACAACATGCCAAACACACTAGACCTGGCAAATTTGTAAAAATTATTTTTTGGGATGACAGTACCCCATTGAATTATCCAGGCTATTTCCTGGCACTAACACAATGTCCTTCAGCAGCCAATGTTACTGGGTTTAGGGGTTTTTGAGACCTCTTAAAATCTGTATTATAGACTGTACCCACTAGTCTAAGCATTTAGGAGTTTGTAAGGTGGAATAAGATTATTTCTAACAGCTAAGTGTCTTAGGGATGTTGTTAGTGAAAACTATATTATACCTACAATTTAGAAAAGGCATCTTTTGACTGTACCTGGTGGTCTGCCTGTTATGTCTAGATTTCAATTTTGTTTTGGTTTATGGTCATATCATAATGGTATAATATAATAAGTCCTGTGCGGTGGCGGAGCTCTCACCTCACAATCAGGAGGCTGTGAGTCCAATCTTAGGTAGAGGCTAATATGTGGAACAGACTCTCCTGCTCAAGCAGAGGGTTGGACTAGATCAGTGGTCACCAACCAGTGGGCTGGGGACCAGTGGTAGTCCGCAAGAAAGTTTTGGCAGTCCACAGAGAAATGTCACCACCAAAGCAATTAACCCAGGCTGCATGGAAACACAAGGCTGCACCACCCACATGGCCTGCAGGAACACAAGGCTTGTGTCACTTGCATTGTGAACAACACGAGGTAGTGAGTGGGGAAAGGGCAGAAGGGGGAACTTGCCCCACTCACATAACGTACCTGGCCTGGCCACTGGGCTGCATCTTTCTGCTTCTTTCTTCTGCTTTTGACTGCACTCAAGGAAAGCAGCAAAAATCTTTCATTCTCTCCCCCAAACTCTGCCAGAAATGAGTCTTTGGGACCCTACAAGGTATCCTACTCCAAGAGGCTGTGACAAGTCTCACAAAGACTCATTTCTGGAAGAATTTGTTGGAGAGAAAGAGAGACTTCTGCTGCTTCTGCTGCTTTCCTTACATGAAGCCAAAAGTCTCTCTCTCTCTCTTTCCCCCTGAAAACACAGCTGGATACGGTATCCTGCAAACCTAAATAAAGAATGATTGATTGGTAGGAAAACAGGCTGGGGAATTTTCCTTTAGACTTTTTTTGGGTTTTTGCAGGGTCTCTGGTCCATGGGATTTAAAATTATGAATTTGGTGGTCCATGGGGTCCAAAAGGTTGGTGAGCCCTGGTCTAGATGATCTCCAATGTCCCTTCCAGTTCTGTTGTTCTATGTTCTAATAAACTCTCAAAATGGTAGAAAATGCTGCCTCTACTAAATGCTCACAAACAGATGCAGAAGAGGGAATACAATAGACCATACCAAGCAGATTGTAAGTCAGTTAAGATATTTTTATCAGAAAAAAAAGTAATCATGTGCCTGCCATGTTCAGAATACATGCTGACTGTAACCTTGACATTTCTCTGTTTTCTACTCTTTTCAGACCATTGCTCTTTTCTGGAAATTCAGTAAACAAATTATTTGTCTGTTGCTGACCATTCTTGCATAGACTGTTTGCATGTGACACTGAATATACAAGTGTTCTCCTTTCCTACCATTTTGCTTCTGCTTATAATGCTATTATCATTTCAGTTTTGTCTCTCCACATCTTGGAGTGTTCATGATGAATGATTAAACTAAAACATCTAGAATGTTCATGGTCTTAGTGCTACTGTTACTTTAAGATTATCACTCCAACTCATCTCCACATTATTGTCAATTATACTTAGATAGATAGATAGTGTGGGGAGGGGGATAGAGGGAGAGAGATTCTCTGATAAGTTGGTCAAGCATTAATTATTTTCAGCCAATATAATCAATTGTGAATAGAACTTGCCTAAGGCACTGCAGTCTCAAGGCATAGATAGCTAAGAGACAGTGTGGTCTAGTGGTTAAGGCATTAGGCTAAAAATCAGGATACCATGAATTCAAGTCCCACCTTATCCATGAAAGTCAGGTGGATGATTTTGGGCCAATCATTCTCAGCCCAACCTACCTCACAAGATTGTTGTCATAGGAATAATACGAGAAGCAAAGTGTGTTGGATCTATTTGCTGCCTTGAGTTATTTGTAAAATAAAAAAGCAGGATGATTAAATAAAGAAAGAAACAAAACATAAAATAGTTACTGTCTGGCCTCTAGAATGGCCAGAAACACATCTTCAGCATCTAAATGTGTAGCATAAAAGAAGGAAGTTTAGCCATTTAAGTGACTTCTTTGAAATTCACCATCCCTTCCATCTCACAAATAATAATTGGCTGACAAAAGGTCAGGACAATTGCCTAAGTATGTCTAGTTTTATTGTTTCATCTATATGTGATCATAAAATGTGACCTTAGTCAATGAACAGAAGAAGGGAGAACTAATATCTGGAAAGGAAGAACTATGGAATAACAGAGGCCAAGTTTAACTAGGAAATGAAAGCTACACTAGGAAATGGGCTATGGAACAATCAGGATAATTTTGTTATTGTAAATGAAGTAACACAATGTTTTATGGCAAAAATATTAACCTATTTTATGTAGATCAAAAAAACAAAAAATGATTGCCACAGATTTTTAACAACACCAAAGGTTGATCTCCAGAAGAGTTCTTTTTTTTTTTTAAATACTGATCAGCTTGGCTTCTCTGTTAAACAGCTGAAAGAATAAAAAATTAGCTCAAGCTTTGTAAGTTGAAAGGGCAAATTGCTACTGATATAGGACTACCTTATAAAGGGTAGTTAAAAGAAAATCAATTTTCTGAACAACAGAGCTAGTTTTCCCCTTATGAGCTAAATTTTACAACCTGGATTAAATGTCAGGAAGAAACAGAACAATGAGACAAATACCATCTTCCATCAAACAAATACTGAAAGAGCAGAGTCAGAAAGCAGAAGCCCATTTTCTTGAAATGCCTTTCTTAAAACTGCTCCTGGTTATCTACTGCAAGCTGAATTGAGTTAAAAAAAATTCTGAGCAGGCTGGGAAGAAACTTCTCACAGTGTTCACATTTAGACATTGTTACTTGCAATAGTGCTTAAATTGGATTGGACAGAGACACTATGAACCTGATCTCTTTAAAAATGTGTTTGGCAGAAAAGAACTCAAAGAAGAAATAAAATCTTTGGAGAAGGCATAAGGTTAAATTTGATGTACTGGTTTTGGACCCAGGATAAGCATTTTACTAGTTTAGTACTTATGTACTCCAAGAAACAGAGTTTAACTACTCTTGTGCCTGGCACAGAAAGCAGCTTGAGTCTGTAATGAAATAACTCTATGATATGATAATTAGAGAGTTAATGGTATAATACCAGTTTCAGCATGTAAAAGTGAAAAGCAGTTTAATTTTAAATTGTCTGATGAAACTTTCAGGTCCCCCTTGCTCCAAAAAGATATGATTTCAACAGGAATAAAATTGGCTGTATATAGTGGCTTCAATGTGTTGGATTTTTTGTTTGTTTGTTTGTTTGTTTAAAGATAAGTGGCCTTCCATTTTGTCATCATGGGTGACTAACAACTTAACAACAGCAATAATAATATTTAATCAGAAGCAGGAATAAAACCACAAACAAACATCAACATCAGCATGAACATCTCACAGGTTTTGAATAATTTTGACTCCATTGACACTCCAAAGTCTTATTCAAGGCCATCAGGGCTTGGGGTAATCTGATTAGTGGAATATGATGTGCCAAAGAGCAGGAATCATGAAAGAAAATGTTTTCTTCTTGAATCCACCAGATGGTACCATTGGATGGAACCAATAGCACACATAACTGGGATAAGCACACAAACTGAGGAGAAGTTGTCCTTCAAATAACCTGGCCCTGTGTTACCAAGCACCTTGAATTAAATCTGGAAGCAAACTAGTGACCAGTGCAGTTTGTAGAGAGCAGTGATATAGCATGTGCTGAACAAGGAGCCCACACTCCTGCACTTTTAATCAGATGTAACTTCTGAATGCTCTTCAAGGGCAACCCCATGTAAAGTGTATGGGTTTGAAGCATAATCCTATATTTTTATTCAATTACTGCACCTTAGACTGCCTGGCATGCCTTAATCATGCTGACTTGCTAGAGTTATTTCTTCTAGATGTTTCTGTGAAACAAGTACCAGAAAAATGCAAGTGTCTTTTGTTTGAACAGTAGAACATCTACAATATTGACAATAACGATAGAACATATTTTTGCAAAAAAAACCACGCCTCTCAAGTTTCTCTATATCTCCAAAGGAAGTTCAATAACCAAAAAGAAAACCAATGACACCTGAGTGATTGCAGTAAGTAAAGACAGAGGGGGAAATTGCACAGCAGGATGGTTAAATTTATTGGGAATATGAATGTGTTTGATAGTGCCACAGATGATTGGACATTTAAAAAAGAAAGGAAACACTTAGACTATTTTTTCAGATACATGAGATTTTACTGAAATCTATTTTACTGAGTGTCCTAGAAACCAAGTATAGGATTTATTGAGAAGATTAACTGTCCTCCCTCCCAAACTCACAATTCAGTTCTGCAACACAAGTAAAAATAATGCAAGATTATTTGACACCTAAACTATGATTGATGGCAGAGAATTTCATGTTTCATTAGCACAAGCAGAAAAGGTATAATCCATTGCAACATATGCGGTATAAATTTAAAATCTGTCTGTTCGTTTCAGATTTGGCAAATGATTGAGTGATTAAGAGATTGATTACTCTATGGAATTTTGAAATAAAACATTCTAAAAACAGCTTTTAACAGACGGTTTTAGCAATGAATAGAGCATTTGAAATTGATACCTCTGCAAAAATTGTTACTAGAGATATTATGAAACTGCAGGCAAGAATAAAATGTGATTAAACTTGCATTAGACAGTAACTACAGACAGACAGTAACAGGTCAAAATGAACTGTGCTTTCATTGTGGTAGAGGCAGACCATAAACCAGGTCAATGCAAAGTTAAAAGAGAAATCTGGAGAAAGTGAAGAAAATAGGACATATTCAGTGATCCTGTCACTCAGGGAAAAACATTTGCTTTACTGACTGGAAACCCTTTATGGACTTTACCCTTTATGCTGAAAATGAGGGGGGAAACTTGTGGTTCTGGGTTTTGACAATTAGAATACGAGAACCACAATATAATTACAGAGTGAGAGGATAAAAGACAAATGCATTTATAAATGCTTTACAGAAGATCAGAAAAGGCGTCTTTATTTTTTTATATTTTTTTTATATTTTGCTGATGTCTTTTCTCTTATTTCTGATTCATTTAACCTTTTTTTAATTTGTATTTTTTATTTGGTAAAAATCTCTTCAATAAATATTAATTTAAAGAAAGGAAAAACAACCATTTGCCAAAGATAAATAAACCTGTTGTTACTTTAAAAGGTACTCATTATTGAAGTAGGTATCTTGATAGAGTACAATTAGATTATTGTAATTATTGATGAATTAGGTATCCCTGTGTCAGCTTTGGAAGCATATTGAGATCTGATGCTTCCACACTTCTTCATGAATCCGGTTCCTTGGGCCGAATGCCTAGCCTCCATCTTTCCCTTGCAGCTTCCATCGCTTGTGCAAATTCTTCAGAAGGAGGGCACAGGATCTCAATTAGTTTTCTGATGCTCGGTCCCATCGCTCCTTCTATAGAATTGTATTGTTATTCAATTACTCTGGTCTGTCTGTATATAATTCTTTCAGAGTTACTGAAGTTGATTTTATTCTAGACAGTTCAGTAAAGCAAGCATTAGAATAGCTTATGCCTGATTTAAGGTTCTGATTTTTTTTAATCAGTTTGAAAGATACAATGGTAGCCATCTCAAATGAAGAAATTGCCACACTCAGTATCAGTTTAAAAAGCATGTTCAACAGTATAATTATGACGTCAGTGTAATTTTTTTAAAGTTTGGGTTTTTTTCTATTATTTTGTTATTTTTACATTATGTACACCTCCCAGAGTCACTATAAGTGAGACTGTAGGGGCTATGAAAATATGATAAATGAACACAGAGACAGATAGATAGGCAGCCAGGCAGCCAGACAGAGAGACAGACAGACTGACAGAGAGATAGGAAATAAACAGCCAGATCAAAAGCTATGAGAAGCTGGAAGTTAAAAGAGTAGGAATACTATGTGACCTAAAATTC
>BHFT01010917.1:0-29802 GCA_004320025.1 Laticauda laticaudata
CCTTCGGGAAAGGGAGTTTGGCCAGCTGGGGAGGAAAGATGTGGCTTTCCTCAACCCTGCTAGAATCTCCCCCATCTTCACCGACCTCTACGGGGTGGCTTAGCCCCAAAGCCAGCTGGCTCGGGGCGCTCCGGCGGCATGCCCAGGCAGAAACCGCACACGATTGTGGATTCCTGCCTGCCGCTGATGCCCTGCAAACCGGAAGTTTTCCAAAATATATAATTTATTGAAGCAGTTTATTTTCTAGTGCAAATTGTCTTTCTCTTGGTGTTTGTGTGAGCACTTTAAAAAAAATATCATTATGGCTGCAATCAAGAGTCAGATTCTTAATTTACTGACCTGCCTCTTATCTAGCTTGTTTCAATCTTAAAGAATGGATTAGTTTCTTAGCTGGGTATTAAAACTTCAAGGAAAAACCAGGGAGGTTCATGGGAGTGCAGATGTGCTGCAAAACTAGGCCCCTTACTTACCTGTCTAGATTTGTATCATTAGCTACAACAACTGCAAATCCTGCATCAATGCAATCAGGATGATAGGAACATTCCACAATGTCGATATCAACATCTTGGATACATTTGTGGAAATTTAAAATTGTAGCTAATATCTGTCAGCCAGCGCTACCAGGTTTACCTGTGGCTACTAACTTTGCTTCTTTATCTTTAGTGCCTCTTATTTTAGGATTACATTCCTCTGTTTCATTAAATGTACTTTGCTGAACCTAGGCCAGGTCTCAAAGGCTAGCTGGAGGCTTCAGCCGGTAAAATACACACATATATCCTGACAGCAGCAACTCATATTGACCTAATTAATAGCTTCAAATTCTACTTTTCTTATTCTAATGGGAGGCTGGAGTCAGCTTAATCAAAGACAGTGATTTACAACTGAAATGTCTGCTTAAATAAAGAACTTCCAGTCAGAAAAACCTGGTTTGTACAAAAGTCAGCAGATTCCCTAGGGCAATGAATCTGAACACTGAACTGAAGAAAGGCCTGATGTACTTTATTACAACTGGATGTCTTTGATGGGACAGTGAGACAGAAGCTGACCTTCCAGTGATCTAAGCAGATAGCAAATATATTGCTTTACAAATCCTAACATCCATACAGAGCATTGAAGGAGATTTTGTCTCTTTACTGGGATCTCACATATAAAAACAGTGCTTACATTTTTATCTGCATTATCTGCATCTCTCATTGACCCACAGTACAGTTCAAGGATTGAAAAACTCCAGTGCCTATTTACATTCAACCAGCACAACTACATTTTACCTTCATCTTATCTCATCCTATGACTAAGGCAGTCCAGTTATCATTTATCTCCTAGCATTTGCTGTCCTCACTGATACCTGATTTTTTTGAGTCCTTTGGAAACCTTTTATTTATTTATTATTGTGCCAATGATGTAATCAGTACTAAAAAGATTCTATGACTCCTACAAGTACAAGAACAAACTTAAAATGACCCTAAAAGAAAAAAATAATACATTCCCAAACTCAGATACAATTGGCATTCCAAGAGAAACAATTGCACTAGAAAACTGTAACTTTTTATAGAGAGAAGACCCATCGTTTCTTCCAGAGGAGAGGGATAACTACAAAAATGCATGATATAGTAGCCCCTAGTGACAGTGATCCTTCAAGGAAGGTATGTGAAGAGTGCTTACTCCAGTAGATATTAAGAGTGGACAGAAAACACTGGGGGAAAAAGAATGTCACAAATATCCATATGGTCCTGGACCATATAGATGCCAAGGGGCCATAGTTCCCCAACCCTAAATAGAATTTTAAAGGTGAAAGCCCATACCATGAATTGCATCTGATAGCCAACTGGAATCAATACAGATCTTGCAGTAGTAATATTACTCAGGCAAGTAAAGAAGTGCCCTTAGCTAATCAAGCTGCTTCATTCTTTAGCCTCCAGGTAGTCTTTAAGAGCAGCCCCCTGTACTAGAAGTTGACATTGTTAATCAAAAGATGGCTAAGATATAAATGACTCTGAGCAATGCCTCCATAATTTATTTTAATTAGTTTACAAGATGGGATTACACAAAGTCCTTTTAGTCACAAATGCATTCCTCAATCAGAACTGTGAATCAATAGACCCTATAAGTTATGAACTTGTTCAGTCTGCGGAGTGCAACCCCATCTAGAATAAAACAGTGATGAGTATAGTTCTTATTTGATTTCCATACATTTGGTATTGGTAGAATTGACCCTGAATCTGCTTTTCCCTGTCCAGACCAGCAAAGTCTTCAGGCACTGGGATCACCACAACTGGAAGGTCCCAAAAGTGCTTTTTTGAAAGGCAACTGAATTTTGTTTTTCCTTGAAGACATTTCATTTCTCACACAAGAAGCTTCTTCAGTTGTAACTAAATGGTGGTGGATGGAGAGATTTATATTTCTTCCAGACACCTGATCATTAGCACTCTTTCTGAGAGTTGTTGAGGCCACTTATCTCTGCCGTCAGGGTCACCTGGATAGTGCAAATGGTTGTGGAAACTTCTTGAAATTGCTAAAAGGACTGTATGGTAAACAGGAAATAGGGGTGTCGTATCCCACCCCCTCTGTTGAGATAGGGCTGTTCAGTCTTAACATAGGTGGCTTTTTTGATATCTCGTTCAAATCCTGCCATCCTTCACCATTGTCTCAGATATGTTTTGGTTTGGTTATCAGGATGCTACCTGTATAGAGTCACAATCTTAGCTGGGTGATCATATAATCTGAATGAATAAAATACTCCACAAACCATTTTAAATATGTCTCCATTGTCAATCCACTGCAAAAGTAGGTTAAAGGTGTTTCGGTATTAAAATTTTCCTCTTCTCCTAACACATTATTTTACTACCATGGATACATACTACAATATTTCCTTAACAAAGTGGTTAATGATGTGATTTTCCTGACTCCCACTTCCCTCTTTGGCCTATGCCCTGTCTAAAATACATGTCCCAAAATAGTTTGGATATCTGGTCTCAGAAATACCAGAAGAGTAGCAATGAGTATCAAGGGCACTGTCTTCTGATTCACCCAGTGCCCCTTCACCATATCCGTGACCTGACATCTGTGCCATTTAAACTCAGGTCTTATGGTGAGCCACAGGGATGACCTTGAAGAAATTGCATGATGACAGTTATAAAAAAAGTTTTAACCCTTGGAAATTGAGGAACAAAACTTCATTCTTTGGAAGGAAAGTAACTCACAGCCAGGATTTCAAGATTTTGTTACTTTGGCCTAAATCAGTAAAGTTGCAGTATCCTGACTTGGCTACCTCATAGAATTTTTAGATCTGGCATTCTTCTAAGTAAGTGCTAGATCTTTGTTAAAAAATAACTTGGTTCCATTTTCCCATCCCTGCATCCTAATAGAAATTGAAAAGTCGATAAATCTTCCATCCTACCCAGGCATCACCTACATCAGGGCTGTCAAACTCTCAGCCAGTGGGCTGGATGTGTCATGTGCTGGCTACACCCATGCCCAATTTAGCGAAGGGGGGGAAGTCCCAATACATCACATGATGCCATGATGACATGAGTTTGACACCCCGATTCACCCAACTTACTCAACTGTACATTATTGAGAATGATCAATGGTGGTGATGCTCAATGGATGGAAAATCAAAACTGAAAAACTACTGTCCTGTTTCTCATGGTTATTATCCTTTAAACTCAGTAGCCTAATAGAAGAAGGATGCATTTATGAAAGAGTATTTTCTGACACTCCTCAGAAAAGGAAACCATTGCAAATGAATACATCTGGCCATCACACAAAAAGTGTTCAATAGCTTGAAGAAGAGCATCAACTTGGTAAAGCATGTTCATCAATATGCTGAAATGTACACAAGGCACTTTTCATTTGGGCTCCTTTGAATAATTTCATTTATTAAAACAGCTACAGAAAACAGGTATAACAAGTATCCCTATGAATACCTGGATGGAAGGAAGTTGGTGGAACACAGAAAAGGCCACAGTAGGGTTGTCACCATGTGTAAATTAAAATAATTAGTCTTGTTTCCCTTCAGCACAGAATCTCTTTTTATCTGCTAAACTCAGCTGCTTTTTTTCTGACCCAACCAATGCTGCTAAATTTCTTCTGTTTGACTATTTCTATCCTTTAATTGGGTGAGGGGATTAATTGGTTTTTTTAATCAATGTATCTCAAATGAGCTAGCTTGAAAAGTTATATTCCTATGATAGAAATTTAGCAAAGTTATGGCTGGTTCAGTACTGCTGCAGTGATGGCGATGGATTACCATTTCCAATGCTCCCTGCCATAAGGAAAATCACTGGTGAAGTGACGTGTCTCTCTCTCTCTCTCTCTCTGTGTGTGTGTGTGTGTATGGAGGGGGAGAGAGAGAGAGAGAGAGAGAGAATGCAATATAAGAGATAAAATATTACATTAAGATAAAATCATAATAAAATGACCATAATATGGAGCCATAGGTTTTCAATGGGATAAGTGGTATGAACTGATATCTGAGGAAGCTAATCATCTCATTGCTTTTGGTGTCGCTGTGAAGAAATCATTCCATGTGACTTGACATTTTCTGAGGATACATTCTTGAACTACATGTGCTAAAGTTTGTTCCAAAGCACCACAGATGCATTGCGGGCTTTCAGCCATTCCCCAATTAAAGAGCTTTGCCTTAGTTCTATTCAGGTGGCTCCATATATTTTTGGGCAACTGCATTGCTGGAAGTGGTTTTGTTGAATCTTCATGATCTGTTTGGTTTTGGTTATTAAAAGTTGCCCATTTTAATTGCCATTCTTCATATAGATTGTAAGACTCTGGTACGCTGTCCCAAATTGGTTTCCTAGACTTAAGCCTAGTGAAAGATAGAGAGTCTAATATTTGATGTATTGGAAAATCTATAGGAGTCGATGGCATGTTTATTTTATTTCAGTGTTGTTGTCTGTTGTTGTTGCCTGAGATCAGGAGGTGATCAGGAGGTGATGAGAATGGTTTACATTTGAGGGTTCCAGATATTCTCATTGTATCATTAAGGTGAATGCCAGTCTTGTGGTATTACAACTTTTTCTCCATACAAATGTGCAGTATTTGGCAATAGAGTATATTAATGATTGTGCTATTATACATAGTGTTCTTGCTTTTGCTCCCCAGCTGTGAGAAATAAGTAGCTAGACCAGGTGTAATACTTAAGAAAGTAGTCTTCTGTGAACAAATGAATCCAACAATATAAGAAAATAGATTTAATTAATAGAAAATATCCTTATCCAACCATTTGAGATATACTGACAAGAATTAATCTAAGAACCAAAAACAACGCATACAGGTAATGATGGAAAAATCAGTACAGCATGCACATAATTTTATGTACATAAGGCATAATTTTACCTGTGTTTTCTGTACATGAATGCAACCTCTTCCCTCACTTGGAAATAACCTGTTAAAACCTCCATCTTTCTTCCCTGAATTTTTCTCACCCTCCCTGCCTCATAAGAAGAGAGGCAAAGCAAGTCATCTTAGAAGAAAACCCCCAATTTAGTTGGAGCAGAGGAGGACGTCCTAGCTTTAAGCTCCGCCGAGAATCAGCAGGTCTCCACTTGTACCTTGCAAAGGATTTGGTGTGAACTCATAACTAAAAGGACTCACTGTTGAGGAATAAATGAGTGCCTCCATATATTAATCATGCTGGGAGTGCCATACAAAGTCAATTGAAACAGTCCCACAAAGAGGTGAGTTACCTGCCTGCCACTTTCGGTGCCTTTCATGGCTGCCTGACTCAAGCTCAACAGCCTCTGTTTTTGCAGCCATTGTTGTTCTGTCATTTGCTTTCCCCCCTGTAGGCTGTAAGGGGAGGGGGAGAAGGGTGGGTGGGAGCAGAGAGGGCAGAAAGCACATTCCCCCCTCTTCATAGATTTCTTCTCTTAGATTTCCATTCTGAGTTTGTGTGTGTGTGTGTGTGTAATTTATAATATCATAGTGATTAAGGCCTTTCAAAAGCAACCGTATGTGGGAAAGGGGTTCTTGTAAGTTGCTTGCATTCTTTATTTGCATGCCAATCAGGGATCGGCATGGAATCATTGGCACAAAGGGAAAAAGGACCAAGCCTGGAAGTGAGAGGCCTTTTCTTCTTTTGCCATACCTCACATCCTGATTAGTGATAGAGCCTGAATCTATGTTTTCTTCTTTAGGATTCTTCTTTATGATTGCAATTTCCCTCTTTATTATTCTAATTACAGTGCCCAAGCAAAGAAGATATTGTTTGGGATAGACCCAAGGTGAACTCCTTTTTACAGACCAGAAATATGTTACAGAAAGGGGAGTGAACAATGGTTAGTTCCGAAGTCTGAACAAAACTAATATTTTCTGATCATTGTGTTTTCCTTGGAATTATTTAATTTATGACAGTTATGACTCTCACAGCTCTATGAAGCAAAGGAAAGCTGAAGTAAAATCATAAGCACAGTCATGGTTTCACTTAGTGATTGCTTTGCTTAATGACCAAGTTGCCGGTCCCAATTATGGTCACTAAATTATATTTTGCTCAATCTTGGGAGTAGAATTGCACAATTTGCTTAAACAAATGTGAGATCCTAAGTGGTTCAGCAGTCAATTTGCTACTCCATAGTCTTCTTAGCTTCATCTTCAATTTTGGGGATCCAATTCTGGGAATCCAAGATATCAGGTATTTGTTCCCTGCCAAATATTTGCAAGATATTTCCTATGTTTTCCAAGTAATAGAAATTATGAACTCTATAAATGTATAGTTTGGGTGAACTCATACTTGAATATAGGTCATCAGTCTGGAAGCCGCATTACATATCTGATATTAATACAGTTGAGAAAGTCCAGAAATATTTCACAAGAAGAGTTCTCCACTCCTCTATNTGCCACCAGACTTGAAATTTTAGACCTAGACAACCTAGAACTATGCCACCTTTGGTCCGATCAAAGTATAGTACATAAAATTATCTATTGCAATATCCTACTTGTGAATGAATACTTCAGCTATAACCACAATACAAGAGCAAACAATAGATACAAACTCAAGGTAAATGGCACCAAATTTGATTGCAGGAAATACGATTTCAGCAACAGAGTGGTCAATGTCTGGAATACTCTACCTGACTCTGTGGTTTCTTCCCCAAACCCCAAAAACTTTAACCTTAGATTATCTACTGTTGACCTCACCCCTTTCCTAAGAGGTCTGTAGGGAGCATACATAAACGCACCAAAACGTGCCTACCATCCCTGTCCTATTGTTTCTTTTTTTTCTTATTCATATTCATTTCATGTATTCATAACCTTGTTTCTACATATACCCAATAATTATCTAATAATTGCTTGACAAAATAACTAATAAATAAATAAATATTACTTCAGCCAAGTTTTTGATATTAATCTTCAAAGCAGAAGTCATAGTCAATTAGCATCTGCTATTAGGTATGCACACATTCACTTAGGGCAAGCAACACAATGCCCTTAATATCCTTGTAAGGATTTTTCAGCCCACCAAAGTTAAATGGATTATATGCATGAAAAAAATAAAACTTAGTTAAAATTGCTACATCCCATGAGGTTTCAGTTTTGTTACATGAGGTCTTACAAAGGTTTTAGATGCAAACATTAACATCTCAGATGGGAATATCAAAATCCCAGCAGATCTTGAATTCAGTCTATAAGTACATAATAAATGACATTATGCATAAGCATAATAAGTATGCATAAGCTCACCAATCGTGCCTACCATCCCTGTCCTATTGTATTTAATTTTTCTTATAAGTATCTATCTCTTGTATTCAAAGCTATATTTATTCTTATAACTGTATCTTGTAAGTGATTGACTAATCAAATAAAATGTAAAAGTAAATGAGTTGCCAGGCATATGTTTAGGCTTATACAAACCTTATAAACATGGATTCCAATTGAGTTACCATATTTAAATGTTGGAATAATTAAATATTTTTCCCTGGCTAAAAATAGGATCATTCAAATGTCTGATATTACTCAGAACAAAAATTTCATTTTATGATACTCCTGCTATATGGAAAGAGAGGTATGACCACATTTCCAAAAGAACAATGAACTAAGGTTTGGGTTTTGATTTTTTTAAAGAAAGATCACAAACTCTGACTTACTGCTCCTATTTTTTTCTCCTTTTCATAACCTGGTTAAACATACATTTTAGAAAGAGTAATTTGAATATGATGTCTTGCAAGCCTGGCGGCCAAGCAGATATTGCTTAGACAAGGACTTTTCAAAAATGTGGCCAGGTGAAGAATGTATATGATTGAGTTATTAAAGAACAATTCTAGTCTGTAAGCATTTAAAATCAAAGCCTAGAACCTAGGAAAAAATGTGTTTACACTGATTATTTTCCTTTACTTTTGCAGTGATCTATTTCTCTAAAAACAAATCTACACAGCTATCATGTTATTCCCTTTCATGGTAAGCTATGTTATTCAAAATACTGAGAATATATAACAAGTATTAAGGAAAAGAAATTGGCAGTGGAAAGTAAGAGAAAAGGAAATCTATTGTATTTTTCTGTAACTTTTTAATCCACACATACCATCCTTTCTTCTATTACACCCATTCACTGAATTATATAATACTTTTTGTTCTTTAAATTTTTCACCACTTGCTTATTGAATATCTCATCAAATCCATCAAACCATAAATTTATTTGTTTTCCCTTTTCTCTCAACACATTCATTCTTTTCTATATTTAATTTGCAATTTAATCTTCAGTCATTCTCTTTATAAGACAAAGTTACCCCAAATATACTTTTTTCATACTGATCCTCACATTTCCCTGCATCCAGCATCCTTTCATTCTTGGCCCTTTCTCTTTTTTGAACCTTTATTTTATTATTTTATCACATATACAGAACTGATTAAATAACCAAGTCCCATTGACTGCACTTAATTGCAAATTCCTCTTGATATACACAATTCTTACTGTCTTATATAGACATTTCTTTATTTGCAATAGACCATATACTAACTGCTACATTTTAAACAGAATTTTCATGTCTTGAAATTTCTCCATCAATTTTTCCATCTTCAGAGAACATTCTACTAAGATACACAAATTTGTCTTTGTGTTCTATTTTTTCACCACTTATACATAGCTTGCAGCTGTTCACTCCATTCCCGTCAAATACAAATACCTTAGACTTCAATTTACATTAATTTTCAACTCCTTGTTGTATTATATAAATTATCTGGCATTTACTAGAAATCATAAAGCTATTTTTTCATGAATTGCTTTTTTGCCATTGGTTTGAAGGTTTGCATAAAATTTGATTGTCTGAAGGTTTGCATAAAATTAGGAAAAAGTGGTTTTTCTTTGGGTAACAACACACAAACCTTTTATCCAATCACAAGAGGGATACTTAAGTTATCTTAAAGTGTTTTATCTACATTGAGTAGAAAGGACTTTCTGATAAGCAATTTGGGGTAACAAAGAAAAAGTGTGTGAAGCACTGCATTCTATGCTACTTAGCATCTTTTAGTTTTGAATTTTTCATTTATTATGCCTGTGCCATTGCATTTCAAATGATTGAGCAGCACACAACACAAATAAGGACTGAAAATAGCAGAAGAAAATGAGAATAATATAAACTATAAAGGCACAATCCATTATAGTGATAGATTCCAGTAGAGGAATGTAGCATTCTGTAAATGGTCTCACCCAGCCTTTCACTTTTCTACAAAAACTCATTGGGAATATGTGACTTCTGGAAAAGCAATGGTAGATTAAGACACCTTCACTTTTCACATAACAATGGAAAGTAAGTTAGTGAAGTAACCAGTTCCCTGAATCCATTTCCAGAGGAAGGAGATGACTTGGGATCACACAATATGCTCCTTAATAGCCACTCTCTGAGATGAGATCACAAGTATCGTGGTCTCTGGCAGGTTTTAGAGGTCAATAAGAGGAAAAGGAGGAGGAGGAGGAGGAGGAGGAGGAGGAGGAGGAGGTAGTTAGGAGGAGCGCAGGCAGAAGAAGACAGACTTATAAGAAGAGATAGGAAGATATAGAAAAGAAGAAAATGAATCGAAGAAGGCAGTATAAGAGTAAAAGGAAGAAGCAAGAAGGGATGAAAATTATATATATGAGATAGCGAAGAAGAAGAGAGGAAGCCACCACACAATACAGAAGGCTTATCACTGACAGGGGTCTTCAGTGTGTGGAACCTTCGTCCGTTACTTACCTCTCTTGTCAACTCCTAGTGCGGAGGTGTAGTGCGTTGCGTAGACGAAACAAAAAACCCGTTAGAAGCAATCTACCTATGGGCTAGGAAGAAAAAACAGAAGCAGTTCTTTCGGGATCTCTTGCTTTATGTTGACTATCAGTGTGCAAAGCCTCTTTTCTGATGAGAGCCAACTTTTGCATCTCACTTGGAAACCAAAGACCCAGAGTCTGTGAGGAAGAATGGAGAGACACACACTGCGAGATGCTGAAGTCCGAAGTTGTCAAGGTTCACAGCTCTGTGTTGATTTGGGAGCCAGTCATCTGCTGGTGTTTTTGTGCGTTCACTGTGATTAAGTCCGTAGCGTCAAGCGCACGGTCTACCAGGAGATATTTGGAGCACTTCTATGCTTCCTTCCGCCAGACGAGCTTTATGGGGATGCTGACTTCAATTTCCAGCAGGACTTGGCACCTGCCCACCACTGATCAAAAGCACCAAAACCTGGTTCAATACCTGGGATTTACTGTGCTGATTGGACAGCAAACTTGCCTGACCTTTAACACCATGGAGATGTATGGAGCGCTGCAAGAGAAAGTTGGAGAACATGAGACCGAACAATGCAGAAAGAGCTGAAGGCCACTATTGAAGCATCCTGCGTCTTCCATAACACCTCAGCAGTGCACAGGCTGATACTTCCATTGCCATGCCTTATTGAGGTGCAGTAATTGCTGCAAAAGGGCCCAAACCAAGTAACTGAGTACATATGCATGCTTACACTTTTCATAATCATCACAACTATGAAAATCACAGCTTGAACTATCTGAACTCAAATATTAGTTTCACCTTTTAAGTTGCATTACTGAAATAAATGATTTTTTGCACGATATTCTAATTTTTTGAGTTTCACCTGTATTTGTGGTGCTACATTGTGTTTAGGAGTCTGACAGCCCATGGGTAGAAGCTGTTTTTAATCTGTTTGTCTGGCTGGCTATGCTTCAATGTTTTCTGCCCGATGGTAAAAGTGAAAAGACACTTCAAAAGTGAAAAGAAACTGTAAATAATAGTTTCATTTATTTCAAGCAACAGTGGTTTCCAAGTAGAAACAAAGTTAGACAAACTATTTTCTTTGATCAAAGTAATAAATTTTGCCCTCTCAGTCAATTCTGTTAGGTTCACCATCCATTCTTCCATTGTAGGAATTTGTAGGTCTTTCCACCTCTGTAAATACAAACATCTTGCAACTCTTACATATAAAAACAAAATCCCATGTTTATTTATCAAGCCTAAAATGAAAGACTCTGGTTTCTATTGTAATTTAAGAATTCTATGGATTAAAATACAGATCTGATCCCAGTATTTCTTAGCTTTCTTACATGTCCATCAAAGATAATAAAGTTTTAAAGATTTGTTTATAGACAGTTTACAGTTGTTTATAGATAGATAAGATACAAGAAGACGAGTGTATTTTATATTTTTAGAGACCCAGAGGAGATGAAGAGAAGATGATAAGAAATAAATTTAGGGAACATCTTTTGAAGGGATTAAAGATTAATATTTTTTAATTTGTTGTTTCTATTAGTTCTTGATAAGATTTTTCTTGATTAAATTTGAATTATGAGGTTTTAAAGTTTTGTTCATATGAGATAAGAAGAAGAGATTCTTTCTTTTATATTTTTAGAGAAAATGACATGCTATTGTGTAAATCAGGAACACCCCCCCAAACCCAGGCTGCATCCCACTATTGGCCCACTCCTGGAAGTAATAGGTGAGTACGTGCATCCCTACTTGTCTGAGCAGCAGGTACGCATGTGTAGATATGAAGCTGCATGCAGGCATGTACTTGCCCATCACTCATGCTGAACCATCCCCTCTCCTGCCCCCTACCAGCCTGCAAAGCTGGAAAGGTTGTGGATTTCTGGGGTAAAAGAAAGGAAGAAACATGAAATTGATTGACAAATAAAGCTGAAATGTGGATAAAAAGACTTCTGATTAAAATATTATAAAATACTTGAACATGTCTTGATGAAGAAGGAAGTACTTTCTTTCTATATTTCTTTTTTTCCTTTCCCCCTTTATATACATACATACATTCATATTTGTTTTTTTAAGCTTTCGCGGGGACTTACATATGTGCTGTTCAGCTTCCTTCAGGTATTATCCCACGTCATTGTAGTTGTGCTTTTAAAGTTGTAGCAACGTTTCAGCAGAATCTCATNGAAGCCTGATGATGGCAGATGAGATTCTGCTGAAACGTTGCTACAACTTTAAAAGCACAACTACAATGACGTGGGATAATACCTGAAGGAAGCTGAACAGCATACATTCATATATACATACATACATACATACATACATACATACATACATACATACATACATACATACACATATACATATACATACATATGTATATGCACACACACACACATACATATTAATTTCTCCCTCCTCCCTTTTTTCCTTTTTGTACTTTCTATTTTTCCTCCTTTTAATATTCTTCTTAATTTGTATTGTATTTATAACCTCAACAAAAAATATTATTAAAAAAAAGCTCATTGGAAACACTAAAGAACTTTAGTGAATTTTTGATAATGAAATAGGACATAATTATAATCCAAGAAGTAGAAAGAAGGAAAGATCACCAAGGAAGAATATGTAAGTTTGTTCAAAACTGCATCGATGGTACCAGAAAAGCTAAAGTCTAAGAATAAGGTGAAGTTTTCCACTTGTGCTAAAGTAAGGTTTTATTGGATTTATTCAAAATAAAAGGAACAGGAAAAAAATTATGTAAGGTTTCTCAGGCAAGGCAAAACACTAATTGGTAATAAGAGAATGCACATTCATTCAATTTCTAGTTTCTTCAATAAAGTAAAAATGTGTTCCACCAGACTATTTTTAGAAGATTCTTTGGGTGAGTTGTAACGTGCGAGGCCATGTGGATGTATGTTAGGGAACTGAAGGAAGCAACTAATAGTCAGATGACTAGAACAGGGGAAATGTATTATTCTCTTCAAAAAGAGGAAAATGAGTGATTCATAAAAGTAGAAATCATGCAGGAATTATTTCCAGAAATCTTACAGATTATTGAAGTGTATTCAGCCAGTTCTGACGGGTTCTGGAGAACTGGTAGCAGAAAAACAGGTATGTACCACCTCTGGTTGGTCCCACCCCCATCTATTCACTGCCTCATGAGTCCCAGCTGATCAGACTCCCAGCTGATCGGCTGAGTCTTCTTTTGTTGCCCTGCACAGGAGAACGGAGCTGGAAAGCAGGTTAGTGGGATGGGGGGGGAATGGAGATTTTGTAGTATATCCTCCCCTGGAAATGGGGGTGGAAATGGAGATTTTACAGTATCATTCTCCTGCCACACCACACCCACCAAGCCATGCCCACAGAACTGGGAGTAAAAAAATTTGAAAACCTCCACTTAGTGTACGCCAGATGGCATGAGAATCAAGTGGGATCATAGCTGACAATTAATACCCTTAAAGGTTCCTCATCAAATTGGAGTTTATTAGATTGGGTACAACAAGATGCTGTCTTAGAATCTATATTTTCCACTTTTGTATTAATAATTTGGATGAAGAGGTGAAGGAATGCCAATTTCCAGAGACATGAAATAATATGGAATACAAATTGTCTTCAGCTTCAACCACAATTGGCAGAGGAACTTCCATTGTTAAATGATATGGTCATTGAATTGAACCCAGTTGTATGACTTTTTTGCCACAGTCAGTTATTAAGCAAATCATACAGTCAATAAATGAATCCAGCTTTCCCCATTGACTTCACTTGTTAAAAGCCCCCTGGGAATTTCACAAATAGTGATCATGTGATACTGGGATGTTCAACCACCATAAATGTATGCCAGTTGCCAGGCACCTGAATTTTGATTGTGGAGATGTTACAATGGTTATAAGTGGGAGGACCTGGTCATAAGTCACTTTTTCCAGTATTGTAACTTTGAAGGATCATTAAATAAATGATTATAACTTATAAGTTGAGGACTATTTGTAACTAATGTTCTTTTTTTGTGCCTTCTAAGTAAGTTTTTGATTCCTGATGACTTCCTAGACAAGTCTCTGCAGTTTGCTTGGCAAGATTATTTGGAAGTGGTTTGCCAATGCCTCCTTCAGGACTGAAAGAGAGTGATTGGCTCAAGTCATCCAGCTGGCTTTGTGCCTAAGGTAGGAATAAAACTCACAGTTTTCCAGGTTCTTGTCTGATGTGTTAACCACTATACCAATCTGGCTCTAACTAAGATACTAGAAGACACTATTTTAAAAAAAGAGATCTTGATAGGTTAATGTAATGGGCTGAAAACAATCCAATGACATTAGAGAGACAAATCTAAAGTTCTTTACTTGAGAAACAGAAATCAAATACACAGAATAGACTAAGGCATTCCAGTGGTTAATTAGATACATGCCCTTAGAAGGTTGATAAGCAAGTCTGAAGATAATAACATCACTTGTTAGTTCTCAGAAACTAATATTTATAAGCCGGCTATCCGTAATTCTAAAGGTAGTGTATAGCCAGCCTGGCAAAACTGAAGTCAGTAGTACAGAAACATTCCTTCTGCCATCTTCTCATGAGACTCAATTTTTAAACTAATTGAGGGAATGGAATCCATAATAAAGGTGATTTTTCTCTTCTGATCAAATATCCTCAGGTTTTGTATTCCCTCCTGATGCCAAAGCCACCACTCTGACAACCTATTAAGTGGTTTTCAGAAAGGCCTTGACTCAAGAGCACACACAATTCTCCATCTAGTTCCAGAGCAAAAGTGAGTGACAGTTCCTCTAATTGAAAATGCATCAGAGATTGTTCAGCAGTAGAGAGCCACCGTTTAGGATCCAGGGGAGCCATCTGCTGCCCAGAACTCAGATTGAGATATCACAAGAGATTCAGTGGTAGTTAGCAGATGGTGGATCCTGAAGAATTTTGTCACGAAGTAATGAAGTGATGCACAGATCATTTGTATTTCCCATTTGGGTTGAGTAGTGAATGAATACCTGCACTATCTGTCTCTATGATCATCTTATTAAGCAATGATTGATAGCAAAGTGAACCTAGCATATCAGTTTGACGTTAGTAGCATGAGAAGTGATGTAATTATGGATTTAATCCAGGTTTCAGCTAGATCACAATAAAATCAAGAGAGCTCATCTTCTTTGCTAAATAACAAATATATAAAAGGAATTTCATATAAAATTCTTGACAACTTCCTAGTCTCAAAACCAGAATTATATTAACCTCATCTTGCATTTGGCAACTTCCCAAATTTTACACCATTTCACCCACTTTTGCTTCTTTCCACATAAAGTAATTGTTAAAAGGAAAATAAATAAATAAATAAATATCAGCATAACACAGGGATGTCAAACTCAAGGCCCGGAGAGCCAAATCTGGCCCATGGGGTGCTTAGATCTGACCCATGGGGCTGCCCTGGACTGGCCCATGGTGCCTCTACCAGAACTCCATTTTTGCTGGCAGACGGTTGCAGAAGGCTGCCACAGCCAAAAATGGAGTTTGGGAGCCCATTTTTGCTGGCAGAGCACTTGGGCCACCACAGGCACCCCCAACACAAGTGACATTGAGCTGGCCATGCCGACCTTGGCCACACCCACCCCAGCCTCAAGCAAAACCCTGATGCATTCCTCAATGAAATTGAGGCTTCCTCATTGTCTTTGTTTGTTAGAAAGTCACAAAAGGTAAATGACATGGCCCCTGTAACCATCATAAATGTGAACCAGTTGCCAAGTGTCAGGATTTTGATCGTAAGTGTCATGCAACAGTCATAAGTGTGAAAAATGGTCATAAGTCACTTTTTTCAGTGTCCTTTTAGCTTCAAAGGGTCACTAAGAGAAATGGCTGTCATTAGAGTACTGCCTGGATTCCTAAAGATAAGGTACAAATCAGCTGAAATATATATCTTTATATAGGACTCATTGTAGCAACAATATGAACATCATGCAAGTATATCTACTGTGTTAAAGAAAAGGACAACACTATGGACAGGTCATCCAAATTCTGCACCAAGAGAAAGTTGAACTAGGCAATCTATACATTGTGGAAATTGGCTCTATTTGCTTCTTTCTGTCTGTGGTATTGTTTACCTTTACCTTTATCTTGTATAATTTATTTTTTGCTATTAATAACAGTAACACTGATTGCTTAGAATAGATTTGTTACTATTACTTTGCTTTAAAGAGATGGCTAATTGGTGACTGGGACTTCATTAAAAAATGTTAATGTCCTCCATAATCAGTCCATAGTTCTCAGTAAAAGCCATAAATTCTAAGAAAGGTTGTGATTTTTTTTTCTAGATCTTGCTAGTTTAATTTCCTTCTCTTTTTAACTGAATTTTTATTTTCCTTATCTGATTAAGAGTCCTTGGGAACTTGAAAGCCCACAACTCTTGCATAAATGTTCAATTAGCCTTTTAAACTATTACCTTAGGAAACAGAACTTTAGGATTTTTAACAATTTTTGAGCTTTTTAATCTTTCCAACTCCACAGAATGTCTCTATCAATTTGTCTGTCTGTTAGCAGAATAACTGTCTGAAAACTGAGTACAAGGTCAAATTTGGGATGGTGGGAGAAGTCACAAAAGAAAGTTAGAGTTTGAAAATGGGCCAGATCCAGTTGTGAAGGAGACTGAAATGCATTTCTCAATGCATTGAGAAAAATATTTTCTCAATGCAAGTTGGACAGTGGCTCAAAATGTTGTCAATCCTCCATGTCTATGGAAATTCTCAGTCATCCGGATCATGACTGTCCCAAAGGTGCTTTTCTGGACTTCAGAAACTGGACTTCCTTTATTTTTCTTGAAATATTTTGCTTCTCATCCAAGAAGCTTCTTCATATTAAGACCCTTCCTCTTTTCCCTGCCTGTCATATGACTCAGACCAAAGCATAGTGATTCTCAGAGCACACCCCATACAAATATAACAGAAGAACAAATGGGAAGAGCAGAAACATTTACTTTGCAAGACATTTCTCTGTTACACAAAAGGAAATATAGGTGCTTTGTATGGCCGCTGGTGAAGAGAATGGAAGGAATTCCAGAAATCATGATATGCATGAATTCCCTATCTGTTTATTCTTTCCAACCCAAGAGAATGGTGAAAATTATGTGAAATGGATCAAATTTCTGGCAATCTATCCATCCAGCAGAGTAATTCATCAGAAAGAGAACAAATGCAATTGTAGAGAAGTCAGCCTAATGAAATACATTATTTCATTCCACAAAAGAACACTTCCTGCAATGATGGTAAAGGGGTTGGAAAGACTTCAAGAAGGTCTTGCCCTGCCTGCATTCCCTATTGCTAATCTTTTTCTAAAGTGCATATGGGAAAGATTACTTTAATCCACATGAACAACTATAAGCATAAGATGCTGGAGCTGGGGAGGGGTCAGGTAGAGTGTGTTTCAGGGCATTTGAAATAAAAATCCATGACCTGAATTCATAAGATTCTATTCTCCCTTTACAAATGCAAGAGTATAGCATAAACTGTCAAAAGTAAAAATTGAACAGTGCAGATGATTTATTGTGAAAATATTAAATCTTATAAAAACCGTGTATAAATGTTTCTCATAAAAGAGATCCCAAGAATCTCAATACCTTCATGTTTAAACCTTTATTGGAAGAAGTGAAATTAAACAGTCATTTCTCTGAAAAGTCCACACACACTCATCCCTAACTGATGTTTATTTTTGCTGTTTGCAGTAGTAAGATCTGCATCTACCAACCCTGAAAAAAAAAAGTATGACCTGAGTAGAAGCAACATGGAACTGGATTCCTGGAGTGACCATAACTGGAAATGCTAAGTGGCAACCTGAAAAATCTATTAAAGGAATACTAAATGATTATTGGTCTAAGTAAGAATGGTTGCAGGAAGGTTTGCCACAATGAACAATAGTAAATACCTGGAACCACCGATTTTTAACACCCTTGGGATACACAAGGATACTTATATAGAAAATGAATTATTTCTTGCACTGGCCTATCTAGCATAGCCCTCTCATTGGCTGTGTATCACTAGGTTCTTTTTTATTTTTATTAATTAGGAAGCTCTAAATTTTGGACTGTAGCCTCCTTTTAGATGCCATTTTTATTCATTTCAGAATGCGGTAAGCATTTTTTTCTGCATTCAACACCCTTGCTACTCTTTCCATCATTTAAAAGACTTCTCTCCAAAGTCCTGTTCCCATTTGACAGTTGCCTGAATTTTGGGGGCTGGAGATGCCAGAATTTGGGCTTCAATATGCAACCACGTGTCCTACTGTTCAGTTATGATCCATTCCACATATACCTTGTTGATATATATGGAATGGACCATAGCTGAACATTAGGACACAAGCTTCCATGTTGAAACCCACATTCTGGCATCCCAACCCCCAATTAAGCTAGTAATAAAAATGCTTAAATCTAATTATTCTAAAGACCACTCTGTACATGATTATTAAGTTTTTAAAAACATATATTATTTGAAACAGAGAGGGCCAGCTGACAGTCTAAAGAGTAATTGTGATCAAACAAAATTTTATTTATCCTTTGGTGAATATACCAAATTTTAATGAGCATATGGTTAGAAAAAAACACAATTTAGCTTCATTTGTAGGGAAAGCTGGATGGAAGAAATACTGATAGAGATCTGTTCCATCTCTTGGAGATATGAAAGAAGTTGTATGTGAAGCCCCAATCAGAACTATGTATATGTACTCTTCTTGATTAATTATTGCTTTCTTATGACCCAAATTATGAAGATTATTTTTTTACAGCAGTAAAAAGATAGTTGGACTGTTGTGTGGAAAACTGAAATAATATCTGAATATAAATAAATACCTTTGACAGTACAGTTTTATTTCTCCATAGTGCTGGACCACAGCAACCAGTGCTCGTAGTAGTAAGACATGATGTAGTCCACTATAAATGAAGAAAACTACATTAGGAAGGCAATTATATAATAATAGCAAGCCACACTCTGTGAATTTTCAATAACTAAAATGTTGCAATCCATAGACAAGGAAAAGTCAATTGTTAAATTGATCAACAATGTCTGAGCTTGCTTGAGGGACATGAGATATCCTATTAAAGTTGAGATAGACAGCAGAAAGGAAGTTGGATTCACATTGCAGCTGACTTATGTTTTTCCTGACATGCCCAACTTTCACCTTTATGTAACAAAATTTACAGCAGCACACTCTTAAACACAACCATCATCACTTATGATAATGACAAACATGAAGTGACATTCATTAGTTGCAATAAATCACATACAATAGTATTCTTACTTTTCTACTGGCATTTTGACATCTTAATTCTTTTTTCATCTATTTTGCTCTCTTTTATACATTCCTCCAGTTGATCTAGCTTTATTTTACCATTGTGTATAACTTGCTATTGATTTCCAATTTCTCTGTCAAGCACAATTACCTCAGTTGTGAATAAATTAATTTTTGGACCCATGTTTCTCTTTGCTGCATGGAACCTATTGAACCTGTGTTCAAAACCAGTTGTGCTCTTGTCCAAGAACCTATCATTGAAAGACAATGTGGGACAAGAATAAGTTAAAAGCTCCTAAGTTAAATAGCCAGGGGAAACAAAGCACTAGCTCAGCTACATGGTATTAAATTAATCTGAAAAATCTATCAAAGGAATATTAAATGATTATTGGTCTAAGTAAGAATGGTTGCAGGAAGGTTTGCCACAATGAACAATAGTAAAAACTTGGAACCAAACAATTTTTAACACCCTTAGGATATAGAAGGATACTTATATAGAAAATTAATTATTTCTTGCATTGGCCTATCTAGCATAGCTTCATCACAAAAGCACCTTCCCAGATAAATCAAAACTCTCACTTCAGCCATAAAATATTTAGAAGTCCAAGGAATGTTGATAAGCTGAAAAACTATTGGCAAGTGAGTAGAGCTGTAGGAAAACAAACAAAGATTACTTTCAAAAAAAACTATGTTCATAAAATACTGCCTCTTTGTTTCCCATTGTCTTTGGAGTTATGCCCCATTACCTCATAGTTACACCCTAATGGTTTTCCTAACCTCATCAGATCTCAGCCTTACCTGCAGAGATAAAATTCCCTGCCTACCCATCCCCACCCACAATATGACATTCTTTCATAAGGCTCTGAGGAGATAGTTCAGTCAATGGGCTTGCAAATCCCAGAGCGATATAGAGCCTGTCAAGTAGCTAATCTGTTGTGGTTGCGGAGGAGGATATCAGTTTTATACTGGAGTTTTGTCCTTTCAAGCCACCAGGAGTCACTAGAGTTTGCACCCATATACATTTTCTTAATAAACAGATAAATAAATATGATGAGTTATATTTAATGAAATACATGGATATTCTAATGTTTGTACAGCCAAGAAGAGAGATGGAAATCGCAGCTCTTAGCATGTCTTTGCCTCTATTTCTGTCAATAAAGCATTTCCTCCTCCAATATAATGTGTCCTGGTCTCTGGTTTAAATGAACCTCTTTCAATGCCAAAACTGGAAGCTGTTCATGTGATAAAAACATTGTCATCAGGTTCATGGTTGGAAAGCTTTCAGAACAGCAGTTCATCGAAGTTTCTTTGGCATCTATTTCTCTCTGTGTGTTTATATATGTTTGAGTTGCAAGCAACACTCATAAAGTTGGCAATACTATTCTATTTCTTTCCAAATACTTAAGGAACCTGTCTCTACAATGAATAATATGTGTAAAAAAATAGTTATTTTATAAAAAAGAAATTAATCAAATTGATGTAATTTAAATGACGATTAACCTGACTTTGCTTTAATGAAACTCTAATTACTTCTAAATGAACTTGAATTTGAATAGATTGGTTTTAGACAAATCCAAATGAATAAAATATGAATCAATCTATATATTTCAATTTCTTTATGGCTTTAAATGCTATAGAATATACCAACTTGCTTTTCCTCCAAAGGGAAACTGTTTATTGAAAAAACAAATATGGAGAGTAAACAGGAGTTTGCCAGTATAATTTTACAAAAGGAAAAAACAAAGAAAAGGGAATGAACAGAGAAACTGTATGCTCTAAGAAACTTTGTGCTCAGCTTTGAGGAATAAAAAGGTCATCTTCTGAATAGCTGCTGATTGCAAATTGTCTGTCTACTGACTTCTTCCTATTGAGAAAAGCAGAAGTAGAGTAGACCATAGAGGAGCAGAGCATAGTAGGAACATAAAGCATTGCAATCCCAGGAAGTTTGCAAAGTGAAGATTGTGGGAGGAATATGAAGTGGTTTTCATTTTAATTCAAGAGTTTGTTCTTGGCTAACCTGAAAATCTATGATGAGACAAATGACAAATAAAACTCTTTCTACTGATGATGCCCTAAGAAGAAAAAGTGATGATGGATGAACAAGAGTGTGCAATTATGGTATATTCGTATTCCTGCCTGGAAACAACCTGCTACATATTCAGTTTGCAGCAAATGCAAATTCATAAGAGTCCTTAAAAACAAAACAAAAGATTGGAGCAGCAAATGGCTACACTTCAGCTGTGGGGAAAGATCGTTCAAAGAAAAGAGATTGTACAACAGAAACTGATAGTTTAAACAATTCTCTATAAGAAAGACACTCAAATCAGAACAAGCCAAGTGGGTAGGAAAATGTCTGGAAACAAGAGATAGAAGATATTCTGCAGGGCTTGAATCAGAGATGATTTTTGCAGATGAACAAGAACAAGGAAAGTAAAAGAAAAATTTCAAAATTGGTGGGTCCTTATGGGTCAGAGGAGATGCAATTATATCATATAAGACAAACAGAAGAATCATACTAACATATAGTCATTATTATGAAGAACTGAAACAAATGTGGGTGGGTTAGTTGTATAGTTCATAAAGACATAAACCTCATAGAAAGAATTGTGCACCATATTGTAGGAATGTTGCTCAAATGAGGCTTCTTAAACCACAAAGTGAAAATCACACCGGATACAGAGTTCATTATCTTCACCATTGATATGTTAGATCTCAGGGCATAGGAATAAAAATGATGGCCTTGAGCTCTTAATACAGAAGGATAAACATGGTTAAATAGGTGTTACAGACATCTAGTGGGATGACTAATACGACTAAAATACAATTGAATAACTTTTTTTCATTTACCCCAAAATCCAAATGAAGGAACTTCTTAGCAAAGCTGTAAAAAAACATTGTGTGGCATAAAGTTTATGCCGACTTTTAGCAAACACATAGATTTTCTCCATGATAATCTATCCCTAATCTTGTCCTTCAGATCTTTCAATATTTCACTATAACTGCATCCATCCATCTTGCATAGAACTTTCTCCAGAAAGCCAGATCTTCACATAACATGTCTGAGAATACTATAGAGACTTTCTAATTTAAAATAAATGGAGGAAAAAAATGAAATAAATGTTTTTTTTATTTTCAATTACTCTTCTTTGCTCAACCATGGAGAAGATGTGGATGATATCTATCTTTCAAAGAGAAAAGTTATAGGGATGGCAATCTTTCATAACTTCAGCATTGGAAGATAAACACTATCAAGCTTGATATTTCAGAAAATTTTATCAATTCTCTTGCTGACAAATTTCTTCTCCAAGGGATGGAAGATGGCCCCAGAGTATTGTTTATCAGAAATGTTCCATCCAAATAAGTAGTTATCTAGGGTATCAGGTTAAGTGGAGAACCTCATTTGGGGAAAAATGCATTTTTATTTTATCCAATCTTTGAAATATTGGGTGGACAGATGGACAGCCCCAATGATTAGACCTACTTACAAAAATATGATTTAAAATATTGATGGAAAATAGTGTCAAAATGTTTCTTAATTTACCTAAATTGCTCTGGGGCAGTGATCTTCAACCTTTCTGGATTTATGGACCAGCTTGGGAGGGAGGGGGAGAGGAGATGATATTATATAAGTGGTGGGTGAGTGTGTGTGTGCACATAGTTCCATTTGTGCAAGTGGTGTGCCTCTGTGTCTGCCACTTACACAAATGGAGTGGTGCACATGTGTGCTTTTGCCCACCACTTCTGCAGCCTGATAGTGGGCTGAGACCCAGAAATTGGGAAACCTGCTCTAGGGGTTTGGAGATGAGGGTGTCAATTATATAGTTTACTTCAGGCAAACAAGTTATAAACAAATAGGCTAGAGACACCAGTGCAACTATTCTTGGTTTGAAAGTAATCAGTTTACAAGGTTTGAGGGACTGAGGAAGTAGGCATTGCAGAAACACTGGAAATAATATGTAACATTGAAGTTCTTGATTTAACAGAAACTGAAATAAATTATAGTTACATATTTAACTCTGGCTATAAAAATCAGATAGATTGTGACAAAATAGAATCACAGGGAAGGAGAAATCAATCAGAAAATGAGCTCATATTGAATGGAAATTTCTGAATAAGGGAATACTGACTTGCAAATGATTCACTGGGGGGAAACAGATGAACAGAAGGAGTTAAAATGGTGATATAGCTTAGACAAGTTCTTGAAAATGTGTGTGTGAGAGAATATATAGAGGGAATGAAAAGACCAGATCACAAAAGATTAATATAGTCTGGAACTGTAAAGCTGGTGTCAAAAAAGCAAATGCTCAAAATGAGGTGAGGTTAGCAACGGGAGCAAAATGTGACAAAAAGGCTTATTTAGATATGTTTAAAATAAAGGAATAGAAAAGAATCAGTATAGCTGCTGGTGAATGAAAACAATCAAGTGCTAACAGATAACAGGGAAAGAACAGAGGTACTCATCTCCCATTTCAGTTCAATCTTCTCTAACAAAACATGTATTGCACCAGAAATTTTTGATGGGCTGAAGACAGGACTGAAGGCTGAAACTGAAAAACTGTAAAGGGATTTCTCCTCACTCTGAGTCAGCTACAGGATCAGATGAATTAAATCCTGGAGTACTGAAAGCAGCTAGGTGATTCTCTGGCTGAAACATGATGTATTTATCTTTGAGAAATCCTGGAAAACTGATGAATTACCAAATGGCTGGAGGTAGGCAAATGTTGTTCCTGTCTTCAAAAGGGGGAAAGAAAGATCAATATCAGTTAGTCTGACATTGATATCTGGAAAGATTCTACAGTAGTTCATGAACTGATTGATATATAAGCACCTTGAAAAAAATGTGGTAATTATTAGAACCATGGATTTTTCAAAAACATTTTTTATGCCAGATTAAACTTGTATAATTTTTTGATCAAGTAGGTTTAAGAATAAATTGTGAAAATACCGTAGAAATATTATATCATGACTTCAGCAAAGTATATGAAAAAGTATCCATGACACACTACTTAACAAGAATAAGTTAAATAAGTTAAATAAGAGGTGACAAAGCTAGCTCAAGTATTGTGGTTAGAAAGTGTGGTGATTCTTCATAAAAATAGAGATGGGTATTCATTATTGTGCCATAGGACTTATACTTGGGCCTTATATTCTTCAATACTTGCTGTCAATGATTTGGGTGAAGAGATAGAGGAAAAGCTTATCAAATTTGCAGTTAATACAAAATGAGTGGTACAGCTAATAACCTTGGCAAGCAGAAATAAAATTAAAAATGAACTTGATTAGGTAAAAAGTAACAGAATGAAATTCATCAGAGACAAAGCTTTTTGCTGAGGCAACAGAAAGCAAATGTACAGAAACTGGAGCACTTCACTTGGTAAGTAATACTGGCAAAAATGGTGTTCGAATCATAGCTGAATGAAACTAAATTTGAGCCAAGCAGGGTCATGCAATTTCCAAATCACAGGAAGTTTTCATTTCACTTTATTTTGCTTTGATCAGATCTCATGTCAAGTTTCAGGTTCCATACTTCAAGAAATATGAAGTAACTATAAAAGGTTCAGAGAAGGGCAATGAAGATAATTAGGAAATTAGAAGTGTCATTGTACAAAGACAAGGAAAAGCTTTCAAAAAAAGAAAGAGAAGGGGCAAATATTATGATTACATTCTTTTAATATCAGCAAGGATATCACAAAGAAGGTCAAGACCTATCTCTATCATTCCAGAGTTAAGGACACATAAAATAATCAATTTAAATTAAGGAAACCGTTTCCAACTAAATACTAGATTATACCTGTTAACAGAAAGATCATTCTAACAACAGATCCAGTTAACCAGAAATGTATTCAATAAAGTGATCAAAAGAAGGCTAAACTAACAATGTGACAGAAATGCTTTAATCTGGATTCCTGCCCTGAGCAGAGATTCAATTCATTAGATTAAATAGCTATTTCCAGATCTGTAATTCTGAGACCCATTTTTGCCCATGCATTATTGAGTCCCATTGTTTCCTATCATTCTTTCTGCTTTCCATTTGCTGAAATAATTGGAACTTTAATTCATATTAAATGAAGGGTGTGCCCAAGGATAATGTATGGCAAACCAGGTATTGATATCAATAAAGCTTCAGGTATATTGTGTTGGTTGCAATGTAATATTCTAGCTGTGCATATATTCAAGAAGTCTAACATTGAATTGTATTGTGAGAGCATATACAAAGTATTTAACAGATAACCTTCATACTGATCTTAACAAACATGGTTTCTTGTTCTTGCATACTTGCCAAAAATTCTTGCAGAACCATGGACAGATCTTGAGATTACCCATATGTCTACCATACAGCTGTATTTTGATGAACAGAGAGCAGAAACTGATGCTTTGTGGTTTCTTGTGATCAGCTAGGAGTTACAGGATTCCATCAAGCTCAGGGTCATTAATATAGCCTTATTTAACTGACTCAAGTTTCAGCCAATCCTCATCTTTTTAAAATCACTTTGGATTTTATCTTTTTTTCCTTATCGATATATTATTAAAACTTTGGTTCCTATAACATTTAACTGGGAGAAATGGTGCATTATAGGCAAAAGCTTTCTGAACCAAGTTATCTCAAATGGGTTAATTTACAGAATGATTATGGTCATTCTTGTTAATGTTTAATTGGGTATAACTGAAATAATTTTCAAAATTGTTATTTTTGATATATGTACAATGTGTTGCTATTTTCTGATGATGGTTATGTTTGGTAATGTGTAATTGGTTTATTTTTTCTGACTAGGATTGGACTTTGATTATTTGAAGACAGAGATAAGGAGGAATATATCTAAACCGAGATGGAGATATAAATATTTAAGTTTTTATTTATGATAACTTTGCTGGACTTTTGCTGATTTAAAAGGAGAGTTGCAGATTTAGAGATGGACTTATAGAAAATGGGATGATGTATGGAATGAAGAAATGTTTGGTTGTATTTTAAGAGACAAGTGATAAGTTCAGAGGTAGGATGCACATCAGAGGTGATATTCAGCAGGTTCTGACCAGTTCTGGAGAACTGGTAGTGGAAATTTTGAGTAGTTTGAAGAACTAGCAAATACCACCTCTGACTGGCCCTGCCCCCATCTATTCTCTTCCTCCTGAGTCCCAGCTGATTGGCTGGGTCTCCTTTTGTTGCCCTGCACAGAAGAATGGAGCTGGAAAGCAGATTAGTGGGGTGCAGAATGAATGGGATTTTGCAGTAACCTTCCCCTGCCACCCCCACCAAGCCATGCCCACCAAGCCACAACATGCCCGCCAAGCCACACCCATAGAACTTGTAGCAAAAATGTTTTTGAATCTTACCACTGCCACACTTACTTTAACAACTAATTCGCTGGTTGTGAGTGCACATGTGCCTCTTTAGGGTTGTAACACAGCTTCAGACATGCAGCTAATCTACTCAGGCAGCTCCGATGAGTATAGCAGGTACAGAGCGGAACTCAGCTGGGCAGCATGGGAAATGGGGGGGGGGAAACGAGCCAGAAAGTTAGTTATATATGGAAAGGATACTGCAGGGCATGTGGGCTGGCCCAGCCAGCCATCACAACTACCAGTTTGCCCAAACCGGTCCAACCAGGCAGCAATCCACCACTGGATAAATTGTTATGTTGCCTACATGCTGGGGATAAAGAGAGAAGATACTTTTTCTTATTCCTCCCCCCCTCTTTTTTCTTCCTCTTTTCCTTTCCTTTTGTTTCTTATTCTTCTGCACTTTTTTCTTATTTTTTAATTTAGAAAAAGTATTTAAATGTATTTCTGTATTATGCCATCACATTACTTTAACTTTATCTAATTCTTAATAAATTTATTGAAAAAGAATAGAATTATTTGGTGAATATTTAGCCATTGTTTTTATGAGAATACCATAAAGCACTTTGTAGATAGCTTTGCTATGGTCTAGCAATACATTCTAGACTTATATACTGCTTCATAGTGCTTTTCAGTCCTCTCTAAGTGGTTTACAGAGTCAGCATATTGCCCCCCAAAATCTGGGTCTTCAATTTACCGACCTCTGGGTGCCCCTATAGCTGTGGCATTTCCCTGATCTACTAAACTAGTAACTCTATTCAAGAAATAAATAAGATTTAGCCTGGCACAATTTATTGACAAGAAACCTGTGCTGACTCCTCTTAATTACAGCATGTCTCACAAACATTAATAATTCATTCAAGCATTTTGCATAGCATAGACAAAAATGGACAGTCCTGTCATTTACCAGTTCCCTTTTCTTTCTGTAATTGAAGATGGGGATAATTTTTGTTCTCTTCTATCTTCAGGGTCCTTGCTTATTCCTAATATGTAATCCTGGCTCTGGAGTTTTGAATTCATTTAAGTTAGCTAAATTCTTTCTACTCTCTCCTTGTCAGTCCTTAACTGCCATTTCCACCTTCTCCTGCTGACATAACAATGCCCAGCTTAGACTCTCCTTCCTTTCTAGGATAAAACAAATGTAAATAGGCTTAAGAACTTCTCCTTTCCCACCATCTATCATCAGTTCACTGTTTTTTCCTTGCAGTAGACCTATATCTTATATCCTATAAGAGCCGTGGTGGCGCAGTGGTTAGAATGCACGACTGCAGGCTAATTCTGCTCACTGCCGGCTGCCATCAGTTCAGCAGTTCAAGTCTTGCTGGCTCAAAGTTAACCTTCCAATAGAAAAATTTCCATCCTTCCAATAGAAAAATTGAAAAATCGGTAAAATGAGGAGCCACATTGTTGAGGGCAAGATACTGACTTTTTAAACCACTTAGAGAGGGCTATGAAGCACCGTGAAGAGGTATGTAATTTTAAGTGCTATTGCTAATGCTATCCTCTTTGGCTTCCTTATTTTTTCTAAGGCATCCAGAAAACTCATTTCTGGTACTTTTTCAAACTTCAAATTGTTTGATTGCACCTTTACTATCTCATTTTGTTGGATTTCCAATCCTTCCTAAACACTTTTCTCTTTCAGGACATCAAGGGATTGGAACCAACCTACAGTATCTTCCCTCACAGTTCATCAAAATCTGCTTTTCTGAAACCAAAGATAGAAGTTTGACTCTTCTCAGATTCTTCTTTCTTGGATATTGTGTATTCAAAAATAACACAATCACTTTCCCCCCAAAGTAGATGTCCCCTTCATTTCAAGGTACACATTACCTTCAATTTCTTCCTATTAGTGAGGATTAGGTCTCAGACACCTACCTTGTTCTTTATTCCACCATCTGATAAATGAAATTGTCCTCAAACATGGATACAAATTCTTTGGATTTCTGACTCTTCATAGAGTTGGATTCCCAGCTGGATAATTGAAAGCTCGGAAAGACTTGTGATCTGATGCAGAAAGGCCTCACAAATATCTTCTATGTACCTAGGCAATTCATAATAATCTCCCTCAAACTATTATCTTTGTTGTTCACTTATCTTACAGAAACACTTTAAATAAAATTTCCATGCTCTAATTCCAGAATTACTGTGCAAATATATTTTATTATTTACATACAATGCAACACCCCCGTATAATCTTACAGACTATGATGGCTGTGCTTCTTTTGTGGCAATCATGAGTAGTATTTCACCATGTTTCACTGTTGCCCAGTGAATATCATAACAGTTGGAAATTTAGTTGTTCCCTTTCACTTGGTGCAGAAACATCTGAAATGTTTATCACCTAAAGACTTCTTCTGTGAAATTCAGTCTTATAAGTAAACAACCTGTCCTTGCCTTTCAAAGGTTAACTAGAAGGATTCAGAACACATTTGCTCAATATATATATTTTTTTCCTCTTCTTCTTTTTTTTCCCTCTTCTTAATTAATGTTATAGAATAACAGAATGGCAGTGTTTGGAAGGGGCCTTGGAGGTCTTCTAGTCCAACCTCTTTGGCAGGAAGGCCTACACCATTTCAGACAAATCTTTTCTTAAAAACTTCAAATGCTGAGCACCCACAATTTGCAAATAGCTTGCCAAGCAAAGAAAGCTCTCACACTGGTTACACACAAAGTGTGATGACCGGGGGCATGGCACAAAGGCAATACAGTCAAATCATGAGTCTCTTTATTAGCTCCAACTTTGCCCCCAATGCCCTGGTTACCTTCTGGTCTGGAGAAAAAGTCTCACAGGAATAGCCTTTGGCTGCAGAGATTCAAGTCCAAAATGTTGTCAACAAAAACTTTAACTATAAGTAGGTTCCGGTTTACAAGGCTTTGGCGGTGGCAGGAATCCACGATCATGCGTGGTTCCTGCTGCACTCGCTGTTGGAGTGCCTCCGATCCAGCTGGATTTGAGGGCTATAGTTACCCTGTAGAGGTAACTGAAGATAGGGGAGACTCAGCAGGGGTCCGG